>JARHVA010004813.1:1055000-1220000 GCA_037957365.1 Torreya grandis
CACATTGATATGAATTATAGGGGCATATGTTATGCATATGTATATAGTTTACATACACTTGATCACATATTCATTCACACTTGATTATTTATGCATAGGCATATACATAAAAAAAAATTAAGAGAATAGAATTTCATAGTTACAAATTCATATTAAATATGGGATACATGTTCTCAAATTCAAAATATATATTTATGGGGGTATGATACTAGTTCATGCAAATATACAACAACTTTATAGTTGAATGAAAAATGGTTTTCTTTCCACTTTACATTTATCAAAACTTAAGTACATGATGGAAGCATAAACATTTTACGTTCCTTTAAGATCATGATTTATTGTTTGACATGGATAAAAATTGATCAAAATTCTCTGAAAAAATAAATTTTAAACTATAATACATTTTTAGTGGTTGATTAATTTATGAGCGAGTTTTTCTTGATCAAATATCTCATTTAATTATGTATTATTTTATTTTTGAGTTTAACCTTTCCTATGTATTTGTATGTATGCATGTATGTGTATATATATACATATATATATATATATATATATATATATACATATATATATATATATATATATATCCTGCATAGTTATTTGGGTTAGTATATTATGCAATTCCTCCCCCATACATGAGGGTTGTGACATATTATATTCCAAAATTAGGATCCTATAGAGTTAAAAAATATTGTGACATGATCACCCCCAAATATTTAATTCTTTAATTAGTAACCATTATCTCCAACAATTTGTCAATATAAAATGGTCTTCACAAGCAATTATGTATATTCTAAAATTTACTCTTTTAATTTTCATTTTTAAAATTTCACATATGTAAATTGACTAATTCATTCTCATTTTAGGTTTCTATGGAGTTAAAATATGCATTTGGAGCCATCTCATAGAACACAAAGTGTGTTTTACATAATCAAGTAGATTTTATAATTAAAGGTGGGCATTTGTAGATACTAAAATTTGGTCTTTAGTCCTTGACAATGGCAACATTAACAATAATTTTCCATGCATGATTTAAACACCTTAATAAGTTCATAATTAACAATATGTTCATGCTTGCATGATATCTTATGAATCAATCCTTTTGTTCCATTATTATACATTTTATATTCCAAAATATGGTATTAGGTAATTTAAATGTTAACTATTGATACATCTAACACAACTTGAATTACACCCAAATACAATAATCTTATTATCCATTCATCTAGGAAATTTATTTATATTCACACTTGACCCCTCTATTCACGATCATTACAACATATTAATTTCCAAGTAATTATTAAAACCTACTTATATCACTCTTATACTTATTCCAACCTTAGGATAGTTATCCCTAATTTCTAGAGACAAGTCCAAAATACACAAATAGGTCTAATGTTGTAGACCTGTCTACCTAGTGTGGCTAGATCCCCATGCCATTTTGTGACTAGTTTCCAAATTTAATATATTAATTTGGCTTTTCTTGCATTTTTTCAAGGTCAAATAAAGGAAAGTGTTCTAAGGATCACTATATAATCAAATCAAAGTTCATTCATTAAGTTACTTGATTTTTATATGGATTTTATCTTTTACACTATTGCACATTGACCAAATCTAACATATTCTTATAAAATTCAACATCATTCACTAGGATTAGTCTCAAATAAAGTTAGATGCATTTAATATCAAGTCAATAACTAACATTTTCAAGTGTTATAATCTAATTTTCTATATATATATATATATATATATATATATATATATATATATGTCAAGGAACATAATCGCACTATCACTCTAGGTGTAAGATTTACATGTGGCTTGATTCCTTCCTTAGAGTATCTAGATACATAGGTAGTGGTGAATAATAAAGGGATTGGTGGAGGTAAAATAAATCCATTACACTTCCCCTTTCCTTTTTTTAGGTTTATAACTCTTACAAGTACCCATAGTGTTTCCAATGAAAATAGAAGGAAAACAATGATTTTTTCATGCATCTATAGAAGTGAAATATATCAAGCCTCTTAGTATACATATGCATAGGTTGGAAAGAACTCATAAATTTATCATAGTTAATGAAAACAATCCCACATTTAATGAACATACTTGCATGTGTTATTTTCTAGGAAGTGAAAACCTATCAATAAATATCACTAGACCATACCTCTAAATCTAACTTATCACAATCATGTATAATTAACTAGAAATTAGAAAAGCTAATAATCTTGTGTTTGGTTGTAATTACTATTTTTAGCATGTGCCACTTGTCAATATTAACTTCAATTTCAAACAATTCTACTTTACATTCATATTTATGGTTAAATGTGATCTATTTTAATCTAAAGAGATATTAATTTGTATACCTATTAAATAACATTTTTATGTTTTTAAAAAAATAGGGTAAAATATATTAGTAAACCCATGCATTTTTTATAATTACTATTTTTTATTTTTGTCCTAGGGTTTCAAATTATTTTTTAATTTCTATACACAAAAATATTTCCTTCTTATTTTTTTCAATTTTCAATTTCTTTCTTTTCTTTATTTTTTAGAACTACATTTCAAAAGTCTTGAAACTTGAGATCTATAATTCTAGTCAAATTTCTCATTAATTTTATCTAATCCATTTTGAGAGGGGTAATTTTCCAATAATCAAGACATTAAACATCATTATACATGAACATAGTTTCCATGTACCTCATTGTATATTATAAATTCCTACTTTTTTTAATTTTTAACCATAGGAAGCCTTTCAACAATTTATTTATTTAGTGATTTAGTAAGTGGTTAACCTAATGAATCCATTTTTAATTTACATCAACCAAAATATAGTGTGGCTATGTGATAGTGTAATCTTTTCTAATTAGTGTCGCTTTCATCCTTTTTCACAATTTACTCTTGGGATCAATATATCTGAGATCCTATAAGTTAAACACGCCCTTATTATTTACACCTCTACTACTATTTGAAAATTCAAAGTTCAAAATATTAAACTGTATATAATGAATTAATTTTTAATCCATATTTTGATTTAGCTCATAAGGTTCATTATCACATGTTTTGTTACTTTCTACTGTACTATTTGGATTTAATATATATTGACCTGTATCAAAATTAAATATAATAAAAGGAATAAAATAAATAATTCACAATCGCAAGCCTTGAATAACTCATAATTTTGAAATATTATACCATGATATGTTTCTCCCAAGATACAAACACAATAGTTTAAGATTTTTTGAAATCAACTATGACATGGAAACAAGAAAAATTATACATTTTGAATCTTACAAGGCATACTAGACAACATATTGATTGACTTATCATTATTGTTGAAGATGATAAAGGTAATATATATCAATTGATTAATTGAATTAAAAATAAATAATTGAATATATTATCACCAATATGCATAAAATTAATGCATTACTATACATTTTAAGAGATGAATAAACTAAATAAGCTCAAGATTCTACATCAAGAAAAAAATAAGATCTATTCCAATATAGTACTTCCACTTCATGTGTTTTAGTTTTTACTATTTATATTATTCCTATGTCAGAACCTATAGCCACATATGTGTTATCATCCCTAGGTATGAGACCATCATAAGGTTTAAAATATATTATATACCTATTTATACACATGTATCATATGCACCTCCTTTGATTACTATGCATGGTCCACAATTAACCTCATATAATGTGTATACTCTTAAGTAAAATTTTATAGCCCTACATGATAAGACATTTAGATTATAACAAGGTGTCTCTAGATCTACTCATTCAAAGGATTACAATATTTTTGTTCATAATCCTTTGGCACCAAATATAATATCTTACCCATTACTATTAGTTTTTTTAGCTCATAAAATTTCACTCTATGAAGGTAAAGGTGATCACAAAAATAATATTATATCTTTAATGTAGCATGATTTTATTATTCATAAAATAACAAATTACTAACCAAGATTTTTCCATGAGGCCTCAAATAATATAATTTATGATGGTTCTATTACTTTTCACTCCAATCATTTAAATCATTCAATAATTTGGTATATTAGTTTTATTTGAACTAAATTTAGAGTTTGAAAGAAATTAAATAATCTTAATCTAAGCCAAATTCAACCTAGGATAGAGAAATAAACAAAAAATATATAAAACATGGACTTATACTTCAAATATGCAAGCTTTCTCCATTACAATGTAAACTTGATTTGCTCTTTGAGAATGTGGTTTTCACTCTTCCAATGAAAAGGATAATGGTCACTATTTTGGTGTAAAACAATTTTTTGTATACTTTGATTTTCTTGGATTTACTTGGATTCACTTATGAATATAACTTCATGAGCATAAGTCAAGATTTTGATTTTGGGATTCTAGATTTTTAAAAATAAAGGTTTTCAAGTTTATTTATAAATTTTTGGAGGGAGATCTAATGGTGGAGGATTATTTGGGTTTATTAAATGATACAAATAATTAATGTTGGCTAATTATTCCTCACCCACGAGTATGAGTACCATTTAAAATTGTTGAGATAAGTATGGGATTGGTTAGCTAAGTCAATAGGAATAAGTCAAACTTGATTAATAACTCAGGGGATGACTCGGAGTTTGCAAAAGTTATGGGTTTGGTTGGTATGAGGGAGATGTTGAATGAGGTGTAAAATATGTATTTTATATTTAAAATAAAGATTTAGAGTGTGTATACTTTACTATTTTGAATTATTCAATTATTTGAATGTGAAGGGAGATGTGATAAAAAATTTAAAAGAATTATTAAATAGATTTTAGGTGCCTTTCGACACTAAATGAAATTTATGTGTCTACATTTTCCCCTCTCTAAAATAACATTGTGAATCAAGACTATTTTGAATAATAGTAGAAGTAGAGTTTTGATCATTAAAAATAAAAAAAATTCCCCAAATGAATGAAACTAAGTGTGATGATTCCCCCTCAAGGGTTTGTGTGATAGAATGGACAAATTCTCTAAATTGATGAAAAGAGGAAATGGATAAAATGATGTGGTAAATGATAAATCTAATTACCATATAATCAATGTTAAAATTTTAAGATGTTGGTTGTGTAAAAATATTACCCCTAATTTATTAAAAATAGAGTATAGATTTGAAAAAAAATAGTTTGACCATTCATAGATTGCACACTTAATATTTTGCTAATTATGTATGGGTTAATTGAGTGGTTGTGATCATGACATATCACAACAATAATAAGATACAAATATAAAATAAGAAAAAGATATTGAATTACAAATGATAATGTTTATTTTACGTAAATAAATTGTGGTAATATTTGGAAAAAAAATTGAAAAAAATTGATTTAATGTATCCTAAAAGTTTGAAAAAAGAATGAAGAATTAGTAGGATGAAGGGATGGAGGTTAAAAAAATAAATATTTGATAAGGGAGAAAAATATAAGTAGAAAAATTGGGGTATAGGAATTCATTTGTGCAAATTTAATTTTCAAAGTGTTTGGCTAAGAAAATTAATTTGAGAGTTTTTCTCTAAGACCTTGGAGGAAATATGGATCATATTCCACACCATGAGCACCAAGCATAGTGAGTGAGGAGATTCCATAGACTTGAGAGGAGTGGGCCTTTCGTAAGTGAGTTTAAATTTCATTTTTTTACATTTATGATCATTAATTAGGGTAGAAAGTGAGATCAAATGAATTCATTGTTGCCAAAATGGAAAATTTAGCATCAAAATTAGTGAATTAGCTATAGGTAATGATGAATTCTCAAAATTGAGAAGTAATATTGTAGAATAGAGAAGTGAAATTATTTTATACTAAAAGGGATGATTTATGTCTTTAGTAGTATCAAAATAGTATAATAGGGTAGTGAATTCATTGGTGAGAGAATTTAATTCATTCAATGGAGTAAATAAATCATTAAAATGAGTCAAAGATAACTTTGAAGTGATTGATAGTAAATTTTCAAAATGTAGGAGCAAAAATGTTTTGTTAACAATGATAGAAGAATGATGAAAGTTAAGAAATTGAAAATGTTTGGTTGATTCTTGTTATTTTTGTTGAATGACTAGAACATAGTGATAATTTTAAATTTAATGTTGACTAAAAATTAATTAAATGCTAACGTACATGATTTGTAAGAGGTATTACTAGTGATTATGACTTAGGAGTGGAGATATGGAGTGATGGTGTGGATGGAGAGATTCACATAGTATGATTTTGGCATGTTAGAGGCGAGCATCTTACAATATATCACACATGCCAGAGATTTAGGTAGATAGACCTCTTCTTAAAACACTTTTATAGAGATGACATAATTAGACTAGTACATTTCACTTGCTGATATGGGAGATGACTCTCACTTTGAATGATGTGTATTAGATTCTGTGTATTTTGATATAAGGGAGATGTGTATACTAGGGATAGGGTCCATAAAAGATCACATTATTTAGGATTTCTAGAGATGGGTTTATTCATATTATTAGAGGTGGTGTTGATGTAGATTATTTTACCAGATTAGAGGTGGTATCTCTAACTATTATAATAATGTCTTTTGTCAAAGCCATTATGCTTCCTAACAAGAGAGGGAGGTTATGTCCTAGTGGTATTCAAGATGTGATTAGAGACATGATGGAGATGGGAAATGTATTTTCATTAGGTTCATGCATATTAGCACATTTATAACAATATTTATATCATGTAATGTATTCATGTCAAAGATAGATTGGTCTTTCCACATTACTATAGGTTTAATGCTAGGATCACATCATTATAGATATGTTAGTTAGACATATGAGAACTTGGCCTAATTATGATATATTGGCATATGGATGGCATGTGATTATTGGGACATACTAACCATACTTATGTGACTTGGAGTTTTATAGGAGTGATATTGATGAGTTAGGTGATGATCAGATCACCTAGAGACCTTATAGAGAGATTGTGTTTTAGTGGCCACATGATGACCTTCACATGGATTACATGATGACCCCTTGTTACATTATAAGGGTTCATGACTATATCATAGAAATACATCAACTAGACATGGTGATGATATAATTTGTGGTGACATAAAATATACTAATTAGAACACATATATTTGCATGATCAATGAGGGAGAAAGCATTGTGGGGGGAAACCATTGATCCATCCATAGCTGATCTAATTTGGACATGGATATATACTATTAGATGGAGTTATCAAAGAGATGTCATTGATGCTAGAGTTTTTTATGGTTATGCATATTTTTAGGCTTAATAGAGACTAACTAGATTGACTATTCCATACACACCACCATGGACATGGAGGATAATACTAGTGGCTAGCTTGAGTAGGTAGACATGAAGAAAAGGAGTGGGATCCCAGATTAGAAATATTGTGATAGGAGATAAAGGATGAACACTAACACAAGGTAGGGGACATGTTATGGAGATTAGCCAACTACATGATGTGGAGATTATAGACATGGAGGATATAGAGATTTTTCATGAGGTAAGGGTTGTTATTGATGTTGATAGAAGGATAGACCTAGATATAGAGAAAAGGGTTGGAGGGGAGACTACATTTATATATGTGGACAATGAGGAGGATATAGGGGGGATGATGGAGTGGGAGAGGATGTGATCATGAGATACATGAAACTTAGACATATAAAGGGGATGAAATTGGTTCTTCACGCACTCTAAGATATAGGGATGAATATTCACTAAGTAATAGACTCTAATAAGATATTAGATCTTATGATAGAGATATCAATGGATTTCACCAAGAGGTTTCCAGATTATAGGGTGTAGTTGATGGCAAAGGAGACTACACTACTAAGATCAAATGATTACAGTTTGAGGCTGAAATATTTCAAGTAGTTATAGATGGGATGGATAGGGATGGTATGGCTATATCATTAGTTATACATGATGTATAAACCTAAACACTAGACTATACAACATTGACATAATTATACAAATAGGAGAGATATATAGATAGGACTGAGTTAGCAAAGGTGAGGGTGATACTAGTTAGACAGGGGTAGATTATGACTTTGGATAAAGTGATGAGGGCCATGGAGTAGGCCATATATTATAGGATCTTATATTAGGAGTATGTACCATGTTCTCAAAGGGTACCATCATTTAGGGAGTAATCTATGAGATGGTTGGCATCTACCAATTGAGTGTAGTTGATTGAGTCAAAGAGGTCAATGGGATAGGTATAATGTGTGATGGGTATTCCATGAGGCACACCATGATATGAGGAGATATTCCCAACACTAAACACTTTGTTAGAGGGATAGGATGAGACATAGGGGACATGAGATATATTGATTAATCTATGTATACATATTTTGAGATGTATCTTTTTTATAAACACATTACATATATATATATATATATATATATATATATATATATATATATATGTATATATATATGTGTATATATATGTATATGTATATATATATATATGTATATATATATATATGTATGTATATATATATATATATGTATGTATATATATGTGTGTGTGTATATATATATATATATATTATATATATATATATACATATATATATACATATATATATACATATATATATATATATACATATATATATATACATACATACATATATATATATATATATATACATGATGATTTTATGAGACTATGTACTATGTGAAGTTGGAAATTGATGGATTTTTTATCAATTTACATGGACTTTATACATGATTGAAATGTGTATGGATATATTGTAGCATTGGTTGTATTTCTTGAATTTTGATTTATGCTAGCATGTTTCAATTCTTGTGGCATATTTGCTATGGATGTATGACTTATGTATGATTGGGTGGTTTTTATGGATTTATAATTTGATATAGCTCCACTACTTTTATTTTTTGTTCATTATTTGCATTGGATTCCCAACAATATTGATCTCTGAGTAAACTGATTTTTAATATAGCATAAAACACATTACCACCAATGATATTGAATAATCATGATAAATGTTGATGTTTTAAGCATATGAACAAAAATAAAGATTAAATTATGTAAAATCAAAGTATGTCATGATATATTAAAACCATAATCATACTATTATCCATTTAAAAAAAAAATCTTTCTAAACACAAAAAATAATAATTAAAATAAGATGTGAAAATAAAAGTAATCTACATGAATGTAACACACACAAAATGGTAATTCAATAATATTAACCTATAGTGACATGTAAATAAATAAATAAAGAGTAATTATAATAATATAAAAATGATCAAAATTAACAAAGTAAAGGAATAACCATTTGAATGGCTAGAGATAAAATGAAGTGAAATAACCAACTTAATGGTTAAGGATAAAGAAATTAATAAAGATAACCAAGTGAATGGTTAGAGATTGAAAATAAACAATATAACAAAAAAAATATGTAACTATAAAATTTTTAAACAAAGACAATATAAGCAAGGGCTATAGTTCATTGGATAATTGTAGCTAAGAGTGAGGCTAGTTACTAAACAATCAAGGATGAAGTGTAAGGATTAGCTAATACATGTTTAGTAAATTGATGATGGGGAAGATAGTGGTTGATCTAACCTTAGAGACCCCATGTCTATAAGAATTACCTACATAATCCATCTTAGACAAAGTCTATGTGGGGATATCAGGATAAATGTAGTTTTCCCAATATGGGAAGTGTTGTGAAAGTGTATGTTTGATGACGTGTTTTTTATAATATGCATGAGTGACCCACCCAAGAAAGACTAAACAATGTGGAAGATAGTTTACAATCATAGATGTGTTGATATTGAATTTGATTTTTTGGAATGTTTTTTATTGTTTTTATTTTGGTATTTTAAAAATAAGGAATAAGACATTTTTTCTATCATGAAAAATAATGCAAGGTCTCATATAGGAATAACAATCATGAACTTAGTACGATATAGGATAAATAATTAACAATTAACAAAATGAAGAACATGGGAATATACATTGGATTACTACATGGTGATGCCCCCAAGTAACTAGGGTAAGTATAGACACTGGTTTACACATGGTGTCAGTAACTTGGTTTCCCCCATGGTACTTATCCAAAGCACTAGTAAACTGGTTTTCATATATAGATTATCTATGTATACATTTTTCCTTTTAACCTGTTTCTTTATTTTGATTTGATTTTTTTTCAATTATTTTTTGTGATTTTGAGATACAAATACAAACATATATAACAATTTTAGGCATATAATATTTTAAGTTACATGATGTTCATAGGCTCATCAAGCTCCTCTCCATCTTTTATGTCTAGTATGGACCTAACCAATTAGGTTCAAAATTTCTCATCTCTTTCAACATTAAAATTTCACTCGTTATCCTCGAGAAAAATATCTTTGATTCTAAATTCATTGGATTTAATTCACTTACTATAGATATTATGAAGGTGATTAAGTAAACTTGTAGATTTTTTAAATCATTGAGTATTTTCTCATCTAAGAGGTCAAGTTCACTTAGGCATGAAGTCCAATATGATTCTTCATTTATCATTTATTATAATGATATTTACAAAGATGGAATTTTGACCTCAGTGGGAAGAATAGACTCACTATCATAAATAAGTAAATAAGGGGTCACCCTGGTAGGTGTGTGGATACTAGTATGGTATGTCTAAAGGGTGGTATATAACTGAGTATGACCATCATGACCAAATTCATTGATAATTATCTTAAGAATACACAAAATATTTTTTCTAGTGGCCTCAACTTGGCCATTGCCTTGTGGGTAGTAAGGAGTGGACCATCTATGTTTGATATGATAGGTCTGACAAATATTCTTAACATATCTATTTTTGAATGATTTATCATTATAAAAAATGAGAGTGAAAGGAATACCAAAGTGGCAGATAATGTCGTTGAGGATAAACTTTTAAATTTGCTTTCTAATGGCATAAGTAAGTGGCATTATCTCAACCCATTTGGTAAAATACTCAATTGGTTTTATAATATGCTTATATCCATCAGATGAGCTAGGATATATTTTTATAATAAGGTCTAACCACCATGTGTAAAATGGCCAAGGTATTGTTATACATTACAAATCTTTTGAGGGAATATGGATAATATCTTCATTTTTTTGATAGGGTATACACTTTTTGACATAGGCACATAAATCAAATTACATTTTTAGCCAGTAATAACCTACTTGGAGAATATTTTTCACAAAGACCATACCAATTGAATGTTCTCTACAAATTTCATGAACTTTCTAATTTCCAAAGTGGATTCTTTAGAATTTAAATAATGTAGAAGGGTTTCAACATAACCTCAATGATATAGTGTGCTACTAAGGATGTTATAGCAAGATGTGTATTGAACAAGGGATTTGCATTGGTTAGATGATAAGTTAGATGGGATGGTATGATTACAAAGGTATGAATAGATATCAGAGTACCATGGAGAAGTGGGACCAACCACCTCATAGACCACTTTTGAATTAGGTGTATTATAAACTTGTATCCTTAAGTACTCAAAAAAAAGTTGTTATGTTTTCTGCTAAAATATAATAGGGATCTAATTATTACCATATCATCTACTGCTCAATTGTTTATTAATGTGACTTGTTCAAATTGGATATACTAAAAATATGATTTCAAGATATCTACCATACTCTTGTAAGGGATTAGTTTATCATCATAGGATTGAAATTCATTGGTGACTTGATTGATGATAAGCTTAGAACCACCAATAACAAGGAGATGTTAGATTCCCCATTAGATTTCCATATTGAGGTTGGCTATGAGACCCTTGTATTATTATATACTATTTGTACAAGGGATTTCAATTCAAAATTCTTTAGGAATTTAATCCCCATTAGGTGTTACCAATAAGATACCTACCCATGAGCCATGTTTTGTAAATCAACCATTAATGAAAAGATAACAAACTAGGGATTTGTCTATAGACATGATTGCATCATTTGGGAATTATAAAATGAGAGGTGTTTTTCCATTGAGTACTTATTCTACCAATACATCTACTATAACTTATCCTTTTATTGGATTTTGGTTAACATACTCTAAATCAAACTCACTAAGAATCATAACCCACTTTGCCATCCTGCCTATTAGAGTGGTTATGCATACATGATATTTAAGAGGGTCAATCTTGGAAATGATCTTGGATTTATTATTAAGCATGTAATGCCATAGTTTTTGGGAATAAAAAATAACTAGAATACAAAATTTTTATATTTAAGAGTAATTTAACTCATAGGATATCAATGTTCTACTTAAGTAATAGACTACCCATTCTTTCCCATTACTATCATGTTGTGCTAATAATGCCCCAAGTACTAATTGAATAGATTAAATGTCTAATAATAAAGGCTTACCTACAATAGTTTCCATTAACATGGGTGGATTTAAAATATATTGATTGAGATTGTTAAATTCTTTTTCAAAATTTTCATTTCATGTAAAAGGAGTATCCTTTTTTCATAAAAAGGTGAATGGGTGAAAAATGTGTTAAAAATAAGATATGAATATTCTAATTTCCTAAATTTTCCATTGTAGACTTCTAAGCTATTTAATATTTTTATGTAGAGGCATATCCATGATAGTTGAAAATTGTGAAGGGTCAACTTCAATTCCACATTATGAAACAATGGATCCTAATAAATTTCATGATGTTATACCAAACACACATTTATTTAGATTTAACCTCATGTTGTACTATCTCTTGTGCTCAAAAATATGGTGAAGCACCTAAGGGTGGTCTTTCTTGGATTTATACTTAACCAGGATATCATCTATATAGTCTTCCGTAATATCATTAATCATGCCATGAAAAATAATGATCATTACCCACTCATATGTAGATCAATAATTTTTCAAACCAAAAATCATAACCTAGTAATAGAATGTTTCCCATGTATTTTTAAATGTCATTTTGTGTTGATCTTTGATTTTATTTCTTCCTAATTATGCCAATTTTTATAAGGGAACATAAGACAAGTAAGAATGGGTAGCTGAAATCTAATGCCAATAAATACATCTAATCCTTCTTCATCCAAGAGTTGAGTCATAATATGAGAAATGACCCAGTTTCTACAAAGACACCAACTAATGGTGGTAGGACTTATAACTTTCCTACATTTCAAATTAATAATAAAAGTCTCCCATCTAGCCATACTTAAATTGATGGAACTTGGGGAATACTAGCTCATAAAAGCTTTGAAAGATGCTACATTTGATTTCAAAAATTCATGATATTTGTTTTTATTATACATATGATACATGGGATGAAAAGAAACAATTTTTTTTGGGCCTCTAAAAACTAAGGTCTCATGCATAGACCTGTAGTGTTTTGTATATTAATATGATTGTGTGATTTATCCCAAGCCATTTGATTTATCATGGTGGAAAGGAGAACATGTAATTATGTTTCCCTCATAAACAATTTGATAAAAAATCCAAATTGGTAACCCAACAACATGTTAAAAATATGAAATTCACAAATTTGATCCTATCTTTCTATGGTACTTTTAAGAAATACATCCATATGTTCATCCACAATAACATGGGTAAAACCAAGATAAATAAACCACATCTTCCACTTATAAAATTATACATGAAGAAATAGGACATAAAAATAATAAGGTTTTCTAAAAGATAACATTTTTTCAACAATTTCATAAATATTTTGAATGCAAGTTTGACCTTTCTATAACTACTAATGAAACTCCACCTTGATCCTTTCTATTTCTAAATATTGTGTTGAGATTTATTCCAAACTAAAATAATTTGATGAAGTGGTAGATGGAAATTAGGAATAGTCCTTATGGGTCCTTCAATTTGTATTATTTTGCTAAATTTTGTCTATTTCAAGTCTAAAGGGAAAAAAAAGAATGATACGTATAAGTGATTATAATGAACCTAGATTGGTTTGTGCATCATATCTAGACATTGTGAGCACTCATATTTGGTTGGGGAGGACTACTTGTAAGTAAGAAAGCACTACCACAAGATGTTTATTAGTAGATAAATTAGTGGGATTCCAAGCTATGCGCTTGTTCTAAGAAGTGTGAAACTTCTTTAGAGATGAAATTCCACTATTGAGAGACAAAAGAGTAATAAATAACAAAAAGAAAGGTAAAGAGAGAGTGAAAGAGAGATAATATTACTATTATTCACAACCTAAGTGCAGCAAAGAGTGACAAGATATAGGTCATGTATTTTGTTTATATTTTAGAAACTTTTTGGGTGGGTTTTGAAAAGGTTATAGAATCCATAGTCATCGATATTAGTTGGGGAGTGACTAATATCAATTATACTGCTAAGGTCGGTATCAAAGGTGACTGATGTCGATTA
This sequence comes from Torreya grandis, assembly GCA_037957365.1. Lineage (NCBI taxonomy): Eukaryota > Viridiplantae > Streptophyta > Pinopsida > Cupressales > Taxaceae > Torreya > Torreya grandis. Next base: position 1,069,349 of record JARHVA010004813.1, read on the forward strand.
GGCTATCGAGGCTGGTAGGGGAAATAATTGCCTAGGAGTTTGTATAAGGATTTTTTGGGTTTGGGAGGTTTGGGAGAGTTATGAGAGAGAGAATATGGTTTGGGTAGATCTAGTTAGAGGTTTGGTGTGTCAGGTCAAGGGGAAACAAGTAAAGAAGCTTTGTAACTCTCTAACAATGATTTGGTCAGGAGTGTGTAAAGTAATGCATAGTAGATATGAAGTGATAGTAAAGTAAATACTTAAAAGACATATAGAATAAGTGATTTACTTAGCTACAATGGTCACTAAATGATAAGTCCTAGATTGATGGTCCTTATCATGTAGTCTAATCTTGAATGTCTGAATAGAGAGAACAAGCAAGTGTTGTTGGTCCTCAAGAGCTCAATTCCTAATCATGATTGACTTACACAAGATGAGAGTAAGACAAGATGTCAAAAGCTCAATTTTGAGAGCTTGAATGTAATTAAGAATGAATTTCTTGATTTTTATTGACCTAAACTTTAGGTTGGAGTTTGGATTATATCACCAATGTTGATGATCATGATGATGCCAGCCATGGGTTGATTGATTTTAGTTTCCTTGGAATAGTTAAACCTTACTTTTTTTGGCATATTTTTTTATTAATATTTGTGCCAAGTGTGGCACCCATTACAAAATGGTAAAAATAAGAGGTTAAGGAGGTAGTTGATTAGGAATTTAGTTTGGAAGTGAGAATAAGTCTTGGGTACTTATGATGAGGGGACCAAGTCTTGAGGTAACTCATCAGGTGAGAATTAGTCATAGGGTGAGGTGGATAGGTAAGGTGCCAAAAGGGTTTTTTAATTAACTTAATTAATTATTTTAAATTAATTAAATGTGTGAGGGGTAAAATCATGGGTTAGGGAGGTTAATTTTTATTATTGAAAAATGGGTTAAAAGGGGTTTCGATATAGGGAGTTACACATGTGTGTGTGACATAATTTTGGTGTCTACATTTTTCCCTTTTTGTCTTGTAATTTATAATGACAAGTTTTCAAGATAAAAATAGGATTTATATACTCCAAGTATTGGATGAGGTATCCCCCCTCAAAATGATAATTGATGGATAAGAAACCAAAATCAGATACCAGTTTGATAAAAAGGTAAATGGGGGGTGGTGAATAATTAAGTATCACTTTTTATGCATATGTTACAATTATATATAGTGTAAAAAGTCAATAATAAGCAAGGTTGAGGAGGACTCAGATATAAGTAACCAAAGAACAATTTATAAGTGATAGTTGATAAGTCAAAATAATATAAGTTATAGCTCTAATGGTCGATGTGTCCTAGGTATTAAAGGTAGGAAGTGACCCTAGGAAACATAAATGGGTTGAAGGTGATAGGATAGGCTTGGTTTCCATCCACAACACCTAATATAAATATGTGTGTTCACAATAGCAAACTATAGAAGAATAGCATAAGTGGTCAAGACAAGAAATGTAAGGTTGGTGTAAAAGGGTCAATGAGTAAGGAGATATTTGTGATCTCCAAGCAAAGTCATCTTGCATAAATATTTAAGTGATCTCAAATGTAATTTGTCATGGTTTGGGAGATATATGTGATCTCTAGTTGCCCTAGTGTATGGGTAATGTCTAAAAATTTGGGGTTACTTTTTTGGGGAAAACATTATTACAATGGTGCCGATGTCAGTGACATTAATGATATCAATAATAAATAGTTTAAATATTGGTACATTATGGAAATGTTTATGATGTTGGTAGGCATAAGCATCGACATTGATAGATTAGCTCAATAATGTCAATATCGACAGTTGACCAAACTTGAAAAAAGGGAGTTTGGTAGCTGATCAAACTCATTTATAACTTTGTGTTTAGAGAGAAAAATAGAGCTTGTAGAGTGACTAAGATGGAAGATCAAGGGGGGACCCATTAGGAGGTGCACCACCAAAAGAACTAGTTTTGTCACCCAAGAAGAGATGAGGTAAGAGTCTCTACTAGTTATTGTGACATTTGACTTGGTTATTTGTAGTTTTTAGGCTAATTTAGAGGTGGGGGTATAAAAAACATTAATATAGGGGTACAAAATAGGGTAACATAGTTTTAGGATAAGTTGGGGGATATTTTGGGTAGGTTTTTAGGTTAAATTGATAATCTTGGGTTTAGGTCATTTGGCCCTTAGGCTGAACCAATTATTGACATCGATGAGGTCCATCAACATTGGTTGACATGAAAATGAGGTTAATAGGTGCCTATTGATGTTAGATGATAGTTAGGCCTATAAATTACTGACATTAGCATTAATGTTGACTTGATGACTATTAATAACTAATAAAATAAAATAAAATAAAGGGTCAATTTGGATCCATAGTGGAAGTAGTCAACTAGCCTAATGGATGAGCTAGCCTCAAAAGACACCATTTTGATTGAGTGCTACCTACATAGCCTAGTTTAGGGCCTCAAGCCAATGTAGTTCTCTCAAGGCCTAGGAAAAAGATCTAAGGTACAATGAAAAGGTGTGTTAGGGGAAATAGGTAAAATGGTAGGTTGAGATAGGTCAAGAGGTCTAGAGCTTAAAAGTTAGGGCATAGTGTCAACAGTCAGGGATATAGGCCATAAGGCCTAGAGTCATGATAGATAGGTAGGCCTAGGGTGGAGAGAGATAAGAGGTAGTAAATCCTAGGGTAGAGAGAGAAAGGTAGTGAATCCTAGGGTAGAGAGAAAAGAGTATGGTAGTTAGTTAGGTGGGTATATGGCTGAGCTAACCTTAGAAGACCCCATATCAATTGAGGGATACCTACATAGCCTAGTTTAGGGTCTTAAACCAATGTAGTTATCCTAAAAAGAAGGGAAAAAAACTAGTGATAGATTATATTATAAGGCATGTGACTTAAGTTGTGTGTGTATGGATATAGGCGAAGATGGAGCCGACATTATGAAATCATCTACCAAGGCTTTTGACACATATGATGAGGGATGTCACTCAAAATGAGTGGGAACACATGGTAGTGGTGGGGTTAGGAGGAGTGTGATGATATATCAAGTCATCTGAAATGTGAGCCTTATGATAGCATTGATTGAGAGGTGGGATCACACCACCAACACATTCTATCTACTGATTGAAGAGTTTACAGTTACCTGAGAGGATGTATATAGGATTTTATGGCTACCACTCTAGGTTAAGGAGTGCTTCACATGCTCAAGAGAGGAACATGATATCTAAATGGTAGATTTGTATGGTGAGCATGTTAGCGAGGTGACTTATCATTCTATGAGTTTTGCCTATGAACCACTCTATATGGTTAATGAGGAGCAACCTCGACTAAGTATCCTGATGATGTTCATGATCATGGTTATGCATTACCAAATGTAGATGGTGGTAGATTCCTAATTACATTGATAGGTGTGCCTAAATAGATGGTTGAGCAATAGACTATTTTTACATGGGGTACAGTATTTTTAGCATAGTTATATAGAGAGTTGTGGGGTTTGAGACTATGATGGTGATATAGTTTATGTGTTAGCTATTTACTAAACTATTAGGTGTATGATCACATCATGGTGACATGACCATTGTGGTTACCTACCATGATCCTAGCTAGTTTCAAGTTGGTTTTGGATGGTAAAGAGAGGGCATGGCACACACTTGAATGGATGGTATGGTACGAGACATTGCCTATTCTAGGTGCATGATTAAGGGTTTGATCCAGGTACATATTATTTGGAGACCCTACTTGACATCCCTAATTATTAGAGGATAGGAATAATAACTTTTTGGTTTGCAGAGCTCACTATGGGTTAAGAGGAGATGAGCTGCTGAGTTAGAGATGGTACCCATGACATGGGTTAGGAGGTAGTTTAGTCTAGTCCATGATATTCTACCTACCTTCCCTTGATATAAGAGGGATGAAATAAAGGCACCCCTTCCATTACCATAGGAGATAGATGGGCAAAATTTTAAGGAGATGCCAGTAGGGCCAAGTGTTGTAGATCTAGGGTGCATAATAGCATATACAACTTGGTGGGTAGGTTTACATCCTATGATGGGGGTTAAGAGGCAACACAAAATTTATAAGGGTTGGTGAGAGAGAGGGATATAGCTGTATAGGCATGAGATGTAGTAGTGCAGGCTAGAAATATAACATAAGTAGAAGTGTTAGCCTTATAAGGGTAGGTTGTGACATTTTAGGGCTAGGTTAGGGCACTATAGGGGCAAGTTGTAGTCTTACAAGGTCAGGTGACTATAGTGATAATAGAGGGGGATATTTTGAGAGTAGTAGGTCAAGTTACTCCTCCTCCTCCACCTCCATAAGGACCATTACATGCTGGGCCATCATTAGGGGTTATGGGACTACCATGGACTATATCTCTGGTGAGATATATGACCACCCAGGATGAGATTACATATTATGAGAGGGTCATTAGGGATTTTTCATATATTTAGAGATATTTATATTTTATAGAGTAGGAGAGTTCTATATCATGTGATATGGCTTCTAGCTCACATAGATGTATACAAGAAGACAATGGTGATGACACTACTTCCTCATGACCACACAGAGAGCCTCGAGGACCCTGAGTGTCATAGTTTGACTTTTCGGTTAGATATGTTATATGTATATTAACCTATGAGTTAAAGATGTATATTTTGAGAGAGATGAGATTATGATGATGTATTTATGGACATGTATTCTGAGCACACACAGATACACACACACACATAGAAATATATATATATATATATATATGAGATGTTCATTTATTTTGAGTTTGGGATGAATGTATTGTGATAGATGATGATGATGATGATATGATGATGATTATTTAGGTGATAATTTTATTTTATGTTAATTTTATGTTAATGTTGATCATATTAGTTGAGTTAAACTATCCTTTCCCATATATGTGATGGTATATGCATAGTTGGTTGGCTAGTTTCATCTTTAGCATTTTTCCCTATTTAGTGATGGTGTATGCTTAAAATGAATAAATTGGTTATGTTAGTTTATTTCAACATTTTTCCATATATATGATGGTGTATGCATAAAATAAATTGAGTAGAGTTTGATAGTGTTGGTATGACATTATTTCTTCATCTCAATAGAGAGATCGACATGTGATGTGGATGGGAAAATAAAGAGGTAGAATGCTCATGCACTGACAAAGACCATAATCAAAACATAAATAGGCTCAAGAAAATGAGTATCTTTCATGCCTTATATATATAAACCATTATGTTTATTAGGGAAGCATCATGTTTAACTTTTGTTAAGTGAGCTTCACAGTCCCTTGAAAGAGTATGAGGGAAAAAACGGTAAAATGATGGAAAATGTATGGGTAGTATGACCTACAAAGTGGGGATGATATGCCCTTTTTGTGGGTGATCTGAGAGCTACTATAGGCAAGTTCATGACATAAAGCTTTTTTTTTAAGTGTATACTGATCAATGTGGGAAGCCTACAATGGGATTTTATTTGGGTGAAGCCAATCAATGAGAGAAGCCTTTTTCATTTGTATTTCCATTTGAGAACAAATCTTGGCTTAGTAATCCTTCGAGGGAGTGGTCTAAGCATTTTTTTTAAGTTTAAATAGTTGACCTTCAAGGGAGTAGTCTATTGATAGTAAAAAATGGAAGTTACGTAGCTATCCTTCAAGGGAGAAGTTTACATTGAGAAACATGACCTGAGACTTTATAACTTTGTCACATCTCCTATTTTTCTTTTTTAGCTTTTAGTCATGGACAAACCTATAGAGGCTTAGGAGTTTTCCACACTAAGGGAAAAACCATACCATTGCATAAGTTAAATAAGTGTTTAGGAGTAAGGGTGAAGAGGAAGGGAAATGAATATAATAAGGAGCCTCAAGGGATAAGCTAAAGTTAAACACGAGGTGAAGTAATGCTTATTTAAGAAAATAATGGTCATAAGTGTAAAGCATTTAAAGGCTCAGGTTTAAGCCTTCCTTCAAGAGAAGACAAGAGATAAGTTCTTGAGCCATACTTATGAGTTACGAAATAAGGTCCAAGCCAATTAGGAGAAAACTTACCCCATTTTATTTTATCCATGTTTGTCACATGTTGATTTTATTTTGAGATGAGATCTCCTATATTGAAATCTTTCTCTTTGATGTTTTTGTTATAAGTGCATTTGATACACTCTTGATAGATTTAGAGGTGATTGAGTAATATGAGATGGCTCTCATCAAGTACTTCAAGTTTAGCCAAATTTTCCTAATGAATGTCATCGTTAGTATGTCTTGTATAGAAATGTGAAGAGAAAGAATATATACTTCAAGATGCAAAACTACCTCCATCCCATATATGAAGGAAAAAGGTGTAGCACCTATAGGGGTTTGAATACTAGTGTGATAAATTGATAAAGTAAAAGGAATGTGCATGTGCCAATCCTTGCTCATATTATTCACTACCTTCATGAGAATTATGGTCAATATTTTGTTATAAGCTTCTACTTATCCATTTAGTTATGGATAGTATGGTGATGAGAAGCTTAATTTGATTCAAAATGTATCAAAAAGACTTTGAATAGTCTTGTTTTTGAAAGATTTGATGTTATCTATTATAATTTTATGAAGGACACCAAAATGATAGATGATGCGATGGTTGATGAAGTCAACAATTTTGTTAGCTTTATTAGAGATGAAAGGGATAGCCTCAACCCACTTGGTGAAGTATTCAATGGAAATAATGATAGAATGATGATAGAAGGATGAATGAGGGTTAATCTATTTGTTAGATCTAAACCCCATTAGGAGAAGGGCCAAAAGTCTTTGGAAACTTATAATCCATGACTTGATGCAACACCAAATGTAATTAGCATAGTCTTAATGAAGTATGGGCCAATAATATCCAAGTCAAAGGATACACTTGGCAATTGCATGACCATTGAAATACCCACCATAAATCCCATCATGGACTTCCTTAATAACGAAGGGTGTCTTAGTACTAGTGAGGCATCTAAGGAGAAGACCATCAAAACCTCACTTGTAGAGAAGTCCCCCTAGTATAGTGTAATGAGCGGCATGTTTTATGGAGGCATGTATCCCATTATTGGAGAGATTAGAAGGGGTAATAGACAAGGAAAGATAATCCATGAGTTTCTTGTAACATAAGTCATATGGTTTGGCTGTTAAATTTCTGACAAAGAGGATGTTAGTCGAGACATAAGAGGGTAATGTTGAGCAATGCATGATGACATAGATTCTCAAATAAGAGGATGAAGAGGGTATCTGTGAAGCAAGTGAAGCCATCATGTCAACAAACTTTTTTATAGATCAAGGAATAGTTTGTAAGAGATAAGAGTCAAATGATACAAATAGTGTATCTACATGATATTTATACCTCTACAATTTTTTTACATAGGTAGGAACCATTAACCTGATTAACCACTAGCTAAGAATCATAGAAAATGGTTATGGATTTGATACCCAAGAAGAGAGCTATTTGAAGTCCTAAAATCAAAGCCTCATATTTGGCCATATTGTTAGTGCATTCAAAATCTAGTTTAAATGATAAAGGCATAGGTTTTCCATCTAGAGGGATAAGAATGACCCCTACACCCCCACCGTATTGACATTTAGATCCATCAAATAACATCATCATTTAATAGGAGATCTCATCAGTAGAGAGCATTATAATAGATTCATCATGGAATTCAAGGTTTGAATGTTGATTATCAGGTAAAGGGGTAGCAACTAACTGGTCAATGATTGTTTACCCCTTAATACACTTTTGCTAAATGAATTCTAAGTTAAATTCAAAAATAATCATGAGCCACTGAGATACATGTTGGTTTTGATATGGCTTGGAATGCATGTATTTGAGGGGATCAATATGGGTGACCACATAGGTTTTGTGATTTAGGAGATAATGGTGAAGCTTGGAGGTAGAAAAGACCAACACAAGGATTTTTTTTGTATTATGGGTATATCGAGTCTCATAATCAATAAGTGTGTATCTTATGTAGTAAATTTCCTACTCTCGATGTTGGTCATCTTGATGTGTAATAATAACACATAGAGAATGGTTTGTTGTGGAGATATAGAGGTAGAAAGGTTGATTTTCCTTAGGTGGAATAAGATCTAGTGAGGAAAGGAGATATTATTTAAGTGCATCAAAAGCTTCCTAGGAATCTATATTATAATGGAAGGAGACATCATTTTTGAGGATATGGTGAAAGGGTTGGCAATGATCTACAAATTGGGAAATGAAGTGTTGAATTGACAAAAGTTTTCCTTATAGGCTATGGAGTTGTTTGATGTTAGTAGGTAGAGGCATCTCTAGGATTTATCTAACATTACTAGGATTGACCTCGATACCATGCAGAGAAAGGATAAAACCTAAGAGCTTACCGAAAATAACATGAAAGACACATTTCTTAAGGTTCAGTCAAATGTTATATTGGAGGAGATGAGTAAATATGGTTTTTAGAATCATCAAGTGGTCTTGACAAAGTTTAGACTTACTGAGTAAGTCATCCATGTCATCTTCCATAATTTTGTGTAGGAGATCATGGAAAATGTAAGTCACGGCACATTGATAAGTGGCATCAACATTCTTTAGGCCAAATGGCATGACCCAATAACAAAAAGTACCCCATGGGGTAATGAGTGTTGTCTTATGTTGATCCTCAAGACTGACCAAAATCTGATTATATCTAGAGAACCCATCCATAAGTGATAACATCTCATGGTCGGTTGTCAGATCAATAAGTTGGTCAATACTTGGCAATGGGAAGTCATTTTTTAGACAAGTGAGGTTTAAATCATGATATTTAATGTAAATGTGGATTTCCTTGGTCATTTTTATGATGGGAACAATATTATAAATCCATTATGGGTATTTAATGGGTTGGATATAGTTAACAAAAAGGAGGCATTGGAGCTCTTCTTTGACAAGGAGAGCAATATGATGATACATCTGACAAAGCTTTTGCTTAACAAGTTTAACATCTTGATTGGTTACAATGTTATGGGTGATGATAGAGGGGTTAATAATAGGCATGTCATTGTAAGACCAAGTGAAGGCTTTGCTATGGTCATTAAGAAATGTGGCATAATTAGCTTGCTTAGAGGAATCTAAATATTGGCCAATCTTGAGGATGTGATGGTTATCGTAAGAGGGTAGGTTGATGTCAATGGTTGATTCATTTAACATAGATTGTGTTTAATATGGGAGTAATCATTAGATATAGGAATCATCCACACCCATGTAGGTGAGAATTACATCATCATCTTGACTTTAGATAGTGTTAATAGTGGGAGAGTCTTGATCAATTATTTCAAGATGAACAAGAGGAAGGTACCTTGTTTCCTTACCTTGGTGATAGGTGAGAGGCCCCAAATAGATGGGATTTATTGAAAAAAATTAGGAGGTATAGATGCCTCTGATTTAGTAGGTAATGGTGAAAAAGAAGGTGGAGAGACTAATTATTTAATAATTAGTAAATGGGAAGTATTAATGAGTTTAATTGGTTCATCATATCATACTTCATGCCTCTTGTTTTCATTTTCAATGGTTTAGCTAGTGGGATATTCAATAAGTTTATGGACACCTTGTTCATAACAACTCAAATCCTTTATAGGCACACTAATAAAGATAGGTATGAGAAAATCTAGGGTTACTCAAGAAAGAAAAGTCATACGTAAATGGTTTTGGTGAAGAAGATGGATTGATGAAAATAGGTGCTTGATCAATTTCCCCATATGTGAAATTAGTTTGAAGGTTAGGAGGCCCATAAGGGATGACCATCCTAATGTAGGGATCATAGTTTGGGTGCATGTGAAGATTTCCATTCTCTTATGGACTATATAACATGTCAAGTGCCAACAAATGATATTATTTAAGTGATAAACATTGAAAGGTCTCCTCTATGGGATATTTGTTAGGAATTTGGGTTACCGGTATTTGTGTATCTAGGGGAGTGAAGCTTGTGGAAGATTTAAAAGTATCATGAAAGGAAGATGATGATTTTAATGGAATGAGAATATAATTGGGACTATAATTCATGTTGTATATTTTAAATAGAGGTGGGTATATAACATGTCAAGTGCCAACAAATTATATTATTTGAGTGATAAAGATTGAAAGGTCTCCTCCATGTGATATTTGTCAGGAATTTGTGTTACCGGTAGTTGTGTAGCTAGGGGAGTGAAGCTTGTGGAAGCTTTAAAAGTATCATGAAAGGAAGATTATTCTTTTAATGGAATGAGAACATAATTGGGAATATAATTCATGTTGTATATTTTAAATAGAGGTGGGTTAGTAGGTATAACAAGTACTTATCCATCATGTTCAAACTTGACACAATAGTGCAAAGTTGAGGGTATGCATGACATAACACGTATCCAAGGTCATCAAAGTAGTATGTTATATTGGAAATATCATTTCATAATATATAAGAGCTTTATAATAGCATGAGGACCTACATGCATATGTAAGACAATAGTGGCCACCATAGTAGCTATGGTATCATTAAATGAGTAGAGTACCACGTCAGTTTGAGACATGAAATTATTGAAAAGGGCTAGCTATTTGTAGTCATGGGTGGAAATAATATTAGTAATAGATCCCCCATTGATCATGACTCTCTTGACATGAGTTTGATCAATATATTTAGTAATAAAAAAGATAGAATATTGATCTTCAGAGTGTTGAAGTAGAATTTCAAAATCACTAAAATACATTAGGGAGATGGAATTAAGGGAGATAACCAAACATGCAAGAGGTTGGGGATCATCTAATTTTACATCAATCACTTAAAAGGCACTAATCAAAGCTTGATGATGTTGGGATGAGTTTTGGATTAACTCATATAAAGACATTTTCATAAGAGTTTGGTGAAGCTATTTCACCATTGAGCTTTGAATAACATTCAAATATGTTGTTTTAGGAATGCCCAAGATGGAAATATTAGGATTAGGAGTGTCTTTGGTGAATGGATGATGCCAAGGAGTAGTGACCTTTTCCTTAACTTTATCTTTTTGGTTTTGTGACCGTGTGGCCACATTAATTGTGTTTATTTCAAATGTAGGTGAAGGAGGTGGTAAAGGGGTTACGACCACATCTTTGGGTTTGAATTTAGGTGTAATAGTAAGGGTCACTATGGATACCAAATGTAGAATAATAGGAAGGTTAATGGGAGTATCATTGAAGAGAGTGTCAACATTGAAGTATTGTCGAATGACTACTGTGAGGACTTTAGAAATCTTAGTATCATGTCCAGGTGAAGGATGATATAAACATAATTGTGTATCATTAAACTAATATGGATTAATTTCAAGAGGAATATAAGGATTAATGGGAGGAATATTTATTATGGAAGATTGCAATAATTAATGTAGGAAAAAGATCTGAGAGCCTGCAAGTGGGCTCACACTTATTATGGTAGTAGGAGTGGACACCTTCTTATTTTTATATGTCGAAAAGGTAATTTTACATGGTGCTTTATTTGGTGATGGCATAGTTAAATGTTTTATTATCACTTTCTTAGTGTTATATGTGAAAGGCATACTATATGGAAAAGGTAGGAGTGGAGGTAACTTAACCTTTTTTTCTTGGGTTAGCAATATTCCAACTAAAGTAGAGGGGTGCGGTCCCAAAATGGATGGTAAAGTTGAGGGTTGAAGAAGGGATTGGTGAGATATAAGAAGCTTAACATTTTTTTATAATTTAGGACATGAAAATCCAACTTTTGGTTGAGGAGATAAATTTAATTTCACTTGTAGATGAATTAAATCAAAGATGGGGCATACACCTAAAGGCCTAATCTAGTTTAATGTGGTAGATTCCTATGAGGGTGAGGGTTCTAACATAGATGGTTGAACTTTAGGTGATTTTAGTGAATAAGATCTATATTTGTCAAAGTCCTTGGGGTAAAGGGTAGTGAGAGGGTTGGTAGTAAAGGTTGGCATTCATTGTGTTGGATAAGGAGTTTTAATCTAGTCCTAAAATGCCGCATGATCTAGCTTCGTGGAGTCAAGAAATTATAGACTTTTCACCAAACTTGAGAAAGGCTTAGATGAAGTTGACATAGGCCTTACGGTTGTGTCTTTATAATTTTGAGGTGTTTGGGGAAGAGGGAAATTGTTGGTTTCTATTAATTTAGGCCAAAGATGAGAAAGAACCACAATGGGGTCCTCTTAGACAAAGATGAGAGAAGAGACATGGTCTACCATGGATGGGGGAGAGGTAGGTGAAGAAGGTTCTTCAAGAGGGTAAAGCATAGGTATTATTGTTCCCTCAACATTTGGGTGAGTAATAGGTAATGTATGATCCTCCATATGTAAAAGAAGGGGTAAGAGTGGTACAATAGGTCTCTTGTCTATTATGGGAGTAGATAATACTTACTCCTCTAAATGAAAATGTGGAATGGATGGGGTAATACTATCTATAGGTGGAGGAGAGGTAGGTGAAGAAGGTTCCTCAAGAGGGTATAATACAGGAATGAATTTCCCTTCAACATGTAGTTAAGGAATGGGTAGGGTGTGTTCTTTAATTGGTAAGAGTATCGGTAATATTGGTGTAAAAGGAATTGGCATTACAGGCTCCTTAGGTGACAAAAGAAGTGGTAAAGGAGTCTCTTCATCTTGAGGGAGTGGAATGGGTGAAATAGGATCTTATACCTAAGGAGAAAAAATGGGAAAAATAGATGCCATTGAATGTGGGGGAGGAGTCGATGAAATGGATGTCTCTTATTGAGGAGAAGGTTAAACTAGAGGTAAAGGAAAGACCATATTAACCATATGGATATTATGATCACCTACGTTAGTTGTGGTCTAAACAATATTTTTATTAGATGAATGTTTAGGAAAAGGGTGTTTGAACACATCCATACTTTTATTAGGGGGTGTATTAGGATTATCCAAGATGAGATCACCTCTATCAATCATGTCTTGAATAATGTTCTTGAGTGTCTTACAACTATTAGAATTATGGCCTTTTACTCGATGGTAACTGTAAAAATCATCTTATTTATACCAAGTTGGAATAGGATGATAGGGGTTAAAATTTATAGGAGGTTTGATTTGAGGAAGGGTTATGACACTTTGTTATAATAGTTTCTCCAAGATAGATGTATATGACTCTCCAATGGGAGTGTATTGTCTTTGTTCATATTGTTGTTGGAAATCCTTAGTCAAATCCTAGGAAATCGAGGAATTTGATTGGTTTTTGGTTGTGGAAGAAGCTGACTTAATGACCACTACATTGGTGGATCATTTAGATTTTTAGTTAGAGGGAGAAGTTTTAGAGGAGTCATTTGATTTAGAATTGGGATTCTTACTATGCAACTTGACTTTACCTTCATCTATAACATGAAAATCAAGTTTCCATGCCATTATAAAGGTCTCATAAAATGTACAAAAAGTTTATATCAAGAGTGTGGACTAGATTTTATTAGCACATACCCTTGAGAAGAGCTCAATAAGCTCAGGTTAGGGTAAGGATAAAGAGATTCGATTGATTAAGCTTCTCCAATAAGTGATAAAATATACAATAGACTCATCATCAAATTATCTGATAGAATAAAGGTCTATTATAGAAACCTTCTTAGAAATGTTAATAGAGAAATGGTCTAGTAATATTTGTGCGAGTTGGGTAAATGAGAAAAGGGAGTGATGAAGTATAGAGCTATACCAATCCAAGGTAGCACCTGAAAGAGACATAGAGAAAGTGTGAAGTAGTAATGCACCATTATGCCCTATTAAATAACAAGCATGTCTAAATGCTTATAAGTGTTGTTGTGGGTCCTCTTTACTCTATAAATGAGTAAATTTAGGGATTTATCATTATCTTGGATAAGGCTGAATAGGCACAAAATGATGGATGGGTTAATTACATATTTGATCATAAGATAATACATTATTTGAACTAGAAATAGATGTCTATAGATTAGACATCTTGTCCATTAGCATCTTAATAAGGTCTAGAGGGGGGTTAGTTTGGGGGATACCTCCTAAATTATAGGGAACCTAATAAGAACAGAGGGAGAATATGACATAGATTGATGAGGTTATTTTGGGGAAACATAAGGATAATGAGTCATAGGTTGAGGTGCAAAAAGAAAAGGGGCTTGTTCCATTGGGTTAGAGACTATGCTTTGGTTGGTTGTTGTTATTTCATGTTGCATTATTGGCATGGTTAGAGTAGATGAAGTTTGAGTCATAACTCGAGTAATTATAGGTGTGATGGTAGATGTAATAGGTACCACTAAATTTTGAAATGGGGTAAGACTTGACTAAACTAGTTGTGGTTGTGAAAGTAGGCAAGTCACACCAAGGTTTAGGTGGGATTCGAAAGTTGGTGATGCTAAGATTTTGACATTATTTATAGTTGGGTTACTCATCAAAATGGTGGTTTGGGTAACCATGGGTAAAATAGTGGAAGCAACTAAAACTAAAGTTGTCTCCATTAGAGAGGTTGGTATACCATAGATTGGGTCACTCAGAGAATTATGGGTTCAGCTCATAACAAGGTAATGTTAAAGGACTATCATAATACAATCAAGAAATTTAGAAATACTGATCTCCCTGAGGCACAATGGGAATTTGGTTAGGGATAAGAGTATGCTCTATATCTAAAGTATGCTCCATGATAGAATCAAAAGTGATAAGGGAAGGTGGAAGTGGTTTTTTGCTTACATAATCGATAAGAATTTTGGCTTCAGTTCACATGAATACCATGAAAGAGGAAGTATAAATAGTCTTACTACCTTGTATTAGTGACAAAATAAGGAAAAACTAGGTTTGAGTATAGGTAAGTGGGTTATTTTAGCTGCTTGTTTTGAGTAGATGAAAATTACATAATCACCGACATCAGTCACTTAATCGATGTTGGTAGGGAAAGTTTGTTGACATCGGTGGATTAGCCGATGTCTATAGGTAAAATATATCGATGCTGGTAGAGTTAATTGATGTCGGTCATTTTGATATCCTAGGAGGAAAGAATCTAATGTTTTAGAAAAGTAAAAGTTGAAACTAGGTAAAATAGTGGATGTAATAGGTCTATGTAAGAAGGAAGAATAGTAAAAAAACTAAAATAAAAGGTTATACAAACTTAGTAATAGAAATAGTATTGATTTTGTGAATCAATAGGAAAATGTCCTTACCAACTCCAAAATATAGAATACAATAGAAAAGAAAAAAATAATATACAACCAATAACTATTAAGTCCTAGAGATTAATTTTTAGTCTCATGTTGGCTTATGCCTTAATCAAATAGTGAAAAGAGAATTTTGTTATCGAAGGTACTAGAAAGAAATATAGAGCTAGTTTTAGGTTAGTTTTAGTGCTCAAGAGGAAATCTATGTTAGACTAGGTATGTGGCTTATTATAAGAGCTTGTTCTCTACACTTCATCGACCTAGAACAAAGCTAGGCTACTCAGCCAAAATATACCTTTTGTTTCAAGTTTATACTCTACCATAGAATGGAGTGGGTTCTCCCCTTGATGGTGAAATCCAAGTAGGATAGCTAAGTAGGGTAATGTGATCCATTAAGTGATGAAATCTAGATGGACCTTTTCTCAAGTGAGTTCAAATGTTTTTTTGTGTGAATGTGATTTGGTTATGTAACGTAGGTGTGCTATAATTTATTAAAAATGCTTGTAATTAACTAGGTGAGCTAATATGCAACAAGCAAATAATGAAATGTAGTATGTTTTAGACCCAAATTTGAAATGTTTAGATTCAAATGTAAACAAAGATGAAATAGGAGTAGAGAATGAAATTCACTATCCTAATGTGCATGCAAGAGGAAGTAAAGAAGAGATTCTTTTTAACTTGTAAAAAAAATGATAAATTGCTTTTAGAGGCAAAGAGAAAAGGAAGAAAATTTTAGTTTAATGCTTTTAAAGAGAAATTAAAATGTTGAATTTTTTGTTTTAAGAGAGAAGTGAAGGAGAAAGTGTAAGAAATGATATTTTCATTATAATGCACTTATATGAATGCTTAAAAAAAGAAATAAACCCAAGAAAAACTCTAAGGTCCCACCGAACATGCCAAAAATGTTTTGCTAAATTTTGTCTATTTCAAGTCTAAAGGAAAACATAAAAGAATGATAGGGATAAGTGATTATAATGAACCTAAATTAGTGTTTACATCATAGCTAGATGTTGTGAGCACTCTTCTTTGGCTGGGGAGGACTACCTACAAGTAATAAAACACTACCATAAGATGTTTATTAGTAGATAAATGAGTGGGATGCCAAGCTATGCACTTGTTCTAGGAAGTGTGAAACTTCCTTAGAGATGATAGTCCACTTTTGAGAGACAAAATAGTAATAAATAACTAAAAGAAATATAAAGAGATAGTGAAAGCTAGATAATATTATCATTATTCACAACTTGAGTATAATAGAAAGTGACAGGATGTAGGTGATGTATTTTGTTTATATTTTAGAATTTATTTGGGTAGGATTTGAAAAGGTTAGGGAATCAATAGTCACCATCATTAGTTGGGGGGTGACCAATATCAGTTATACTGTTAAGGTTGGTAGTGAAGGTGACTGATGTTGGTCAGGTTGCTGAGGTTGGTAAGGGCAATAATTGCCTGAAAGCTTGTAGAAGGATTTTTTGGGTCTAGGAAATGGTTTTGATCGGGTGTGGGAGGTTGGGGAGAGTTATGAGAGAGAGAATATGGTTTGGGTAGATTTGGTCATAGGTTTGGTGTGTCAGGTTAAGGGGAAACAAGTAAGGAAGCTTTGTGACTCCCTCATAGGGGTTTGGTTAGGAGTGTGTAAAGCAATACATAGTAGATATGAAGTGATAGCAAAGTAAATACATAAAAGACCTATAGAATAAGTGATGTACTTAATTGTAGTGGTCATTAAACAATAATTCCTAAATTGATGGTCCTTATTAAGTAGTCTAAACCTAAATGCCTGAACAAAGAGAACCAAAAGGTGATGTTGGTCCTCAAGAGCTCAATTCCTAAACATGTTTGACTTATGTAAGATGAGAGTAAGATAGGATCTCAAAATTTGAATGCTAAGAGATTTAATGTAAGAATGAATTTTCTTGATTTCTATTGACCTAAAATTTAGCTTGGAGTTTGATTTATATCACCGATATCAGTGATCTCATTGATGTTGGCCATGGGTTGACTAACATTAATAGCCCTAGAATAGGTAAACCTTGCTATTTTGGCTTCTTTTTTTTCTCTTCATGCCAAGTGTGGCACCCATTACAAAATGGTAAAATAAGAGGTTAGGAAGGAGGTAGTTGATTAGGAATTTAGTTTATAAGTGAGAATAAGTCTTGGGTAGTTAAGATGAGGGGACCAGGTCTTGAGGTGACTCATCAGGTGAGAATTAGTCATAGGGAAAGGTGGCAAGGTAAGGTGGCAAAAGGGGTTTTTAATTAACTTAATTAAGTATTTTAAATTAATTAAATGTGTGAGGGGTAAAAGCATGGGTTAGGGAGGTTAATTATTATTATTGAAAAATGGGCTAAAAGGGGTTTTGACACAGGGAGTTACACATGTGTGTGTGATGTAATTTTGGTTTCTACATGTATAACTATTTCCCTAGTTTCCCTCTATATAGCTTGTATGGAAGCTAAAAATTTAGCATTCTGAGTTATTAGCAACTATATGTGAGTATTTTTTTGACCAAGCAATGAATTTTTACAAATAATAAAATGTTGTGAATTATTAATATGATCACCCTTACTAGCAATAGAATTTTTTATAATAGAAATTTGAGCATCCTTATTTACAAGTGAATTCTATAAGGTGTTAAGTTCATGAGATTGAGAAAATAATTGATTGTGAATTCTAGTTTATTCAATATTAAATACTATTATGATTGAACCTAAGTAACATAATCTTCATATCTTCTTTCCAAACTATATATGGTTTAGTTCTTACCTTGTAGTGTCAATCAAAGGAAATCTATCTCTGCTTTTTATTATCAAATGGTTTCTTCATGTCGTGATAGAGTCATATCATGTTACAACTCTTCATATTCATGAATACGATGATGAGAAGATGAGGATTCTTCTATAAGTGGATATTTAACCTTATCAACTACATAGGGTAAGGGTATTTCTTCTTCTTCATCTATAATTTCTTGTGCAGGGGTTTCTTCAACTATTTTTTTAACATCCATGACTTTTATGGGAGAACATAAAATTTCCAAAATTGTATCTACCTTTACATCACCTTTTTCTTCCTCTTAGAGAATTAATTGATGACTTCATCAAGGTTTGATTGATGGAGTAGGGTTTTTTAATTAAACCCCCATTTTTATCTTTGACCTTAATCACAACATCCTTAGAGCTGAGGACATCGAAGATGGACCTTTTTCTATACTTTATGTTATGGGAGGAAGAGAGATAAAACATTGTGATTTTTTACCAGAAATTGAAGATGATTTTTGTATAAATGAGGACCAAGCCTTCTCACCCTTAGGTTTATTCAAAAATGATGCTGACAGATGAGGTGAATCAAACCATGATGTTTGATTGACCTAGTTACCTTTTCTAGTTTCTAAGCTACATTGATTATAGCATGATGAAGAAAAGATGATAGATTTATCTAGTATTCAGGTTTGGTGATTCCTTTCCTTAACTGAATAAGAAGTTACATGGTGTCACCACCAAACATAGTGAATTTTCCATCATAGGTGAGATATTTCATGACCTAATATATGACATTATGTCATGATGGTGTAAGACTATCTCAAATGATTCCTCTGACCATGCATTATAATGTTTTAGATAGCTTAATATGGGGTGCATTATCATTAATAAACATTTGAATTATATAGAAAAAACTTAAGTTATCAATGACAACCAAACCCTCTTCAATAATCCTTGAAAGTGCACTAATCCCAAAGGAATCCATAATAGTATGCTCCCCTCAAACTACAAAATGATCCTCATCAATTTTTTCAAAAAATTCCTTGATAATATTTTCTTAAAAACACTAAATGTTTTTAAAAAAATTGAGCCATCCCACCATTTAAAAAATAACCCTAACATATTCATATTATAATAGGGGTTCTATCAATTTTGGTTCACTTTTCTTAGTCTTTCCTCCCATATTCAGAGTTGTTCACAATAATCTCATAAACCTACTTATTGAGCTCAAAATTGTATAAAATATAGAGGAAGGAAATGAAATTGGGATGTGATATACAAATGAGTAAAGAATAAAGGGGTATTATGAAATTATGGAAAAAATTATGGCCAAGAACTTCATAGTATGTGGAGTTTTAATAAGAAATAACTTTTTGAGGTCAACATCAAGGATGTGGTGTGAGGGATCATACTTGGTATCATTTGAAATAATATTCATAATAATTTCAACATGAGGTCATATAATTTTTTAAAGACCTTTTATAATAACTTCACATCAAATATTGAATTGTAGAGATGGCATTGGTCTCAATCACATCTTCATGGCATCAAAAGAACTTATCAATAATGAAAAAGTGTTGTCCACCTAATGGTCATACATGCAAAACATAAAACAAAAAATTCCTAACCTATTGGGAAGGAAGTAAAAATGTAGCTATACTATATGGATCCATGCTTATCTCCTAATGTTTCCATGTGTCTTACAAGGATACAAAATTTTAGAAGATAAGTTAGCTAATAAGACAATAGTTCATGTTTATTGTAGAAGTTTCTTCTAAAAAATGTCATTTCTGGTTTTCACTTTCCAATATTTTTTTTTCTTTTATTTTTATTTTTATACTTTATTTTTAATTTTATTTTTTTTATTTTTTTATTTTTTGAATTTTTTAAGGGAGGAAAACCACCATTTTCTTGTTTTCATCCCTCTTAGTGGATGTTTGCTACACAAATCATTTAGCCTTAGTGGAAGAACCTAGTTCTTCCATAAGGTCAAATTGATCTTGGTTTTGGTCAATGAATTCTTCTCTATTAAGAGGTCTTATATAAATTTTAAGCTTGTGACCATTGACCAAAAGTTTCCTTTGGTCACCATTAATTGGTTGAATTTGGACAGAGCCATTGATCTAAATTATTTTGATAAGGTTGGCCCAACCATCTTGTCTTAAGCTTACCTTTGAAAGGATAGAATTTAGAATCAAATAGAAGTTCCCAATCTCCTTCTTGAAACTATTTTTATTTTATGTGAGTATCATTCCAATACTATCTCTTCTTTTGGATCATGATGGTTTGAGTGAGTGCATCCATTCTTAGTTTATCTAGTCCATTTGGTTGCATGATTCTTTCTTTTTAAGCTTCATCAAGATCAATTACCCTATTAGATTCTATTTTTAATGTTTTTAGTTCAAACTCTATTAGTAAAAAAGGTGTCTTTCCAAATACAATTTCATATGGATAAAAATAATGTGGTAGTCTTCCATCTTATATTTTATGCCCAAACTGCCTCATGTACTCTATCTACCCAATCTTTCTTGTTGTTGTTCACTATTTTTATTAGAATGTTTTCAAACTCTCCATTTCTAACCTCCACTTACTTATTATCTTGGGGGTGATATGGTGAAGATTTTTTGTGATTTATTTGGTATAGTTTTTTAAAATCCTTGATCATGTTAGACATGAATTGGGGCCCTTGATCAAAAATAATAGATCTAAGTGCTCCAAATCTCAATATGATCCTATTATATAGGAAATCAACAACCATTTCTTCTCTAGAAAAGGTGAGTGCTTGGACTTCAAACCACTTAGTAACATAATCATTACATACTAATAAATATTATTTTTCTTGAGATGGTGAGTTGATTGGTCCAATAAAATCAAAACCATAATTCTCAAATGGTTCTAAAATTATTTGAGGATGGAAAGTCATTTTAGAGGATAAAGTAGGATTACCCATCCCTTGCAAGGATTACTTTGCCATACAAACCTTTTTATAGTCTTGTAAAGAGATGGCTAGTAATAACCTACTCTAAAGATATTATGACTGATATTTTTTACTAAATAATATTCTCTTCTTGGCTCACTATGTCATGCTCTTATGATGTCAAATAATTTATCTTCTCTAATACACTTGTGAAGTACATGATTAGGTCTAGATTTAAACATGTCTTTAAACCATTTGAAATTAGAACTACTTATAACCAAATGTTTTCTTTCTTTGTAATTAAAAAAAAAGAGAAAACTTCCTTATTTTCAAGTAATTTGACATGTTTCCAAACCATGGGGAGTGTTTAGATATATAAAATAGTTATTCATATGAAAATGAATTCTCCATAAGTTCATTTCCACCTGTAATTATCAATCTAGACAAAAAGTTAGAAAAAACATTATACTTTCTAGGTTTGTCTATAATGGTAATGTAAAATTATTGTGGTAATAGTATCCATCCAATAATTCTCCCACTTACTATTGTTTTATTGAATAAGTACTTAATATCTAAATGATCTATATAGATAAACACCTAATAACTAATAATGTAATGCATAAATTTATTTATGACATTAATAACAACAAGACATTCCTTTTATATGGTATTATTGGTTTCCTCTATGGGAGTATGTTTCTTAATAATATAATAAATGGTATACATTTTTCCTTCCTCATCTCTTTGTCCTAGAACTACCCCTAGTGCATTATCGGAAAAATTAGTATAGATATAAAAAGGTTGTTTCCAATTAGGTCCTTGTAAAACTAGATCAGTCATGAGTTTATTTTTTAATGTTTTAAAAGATTCTTTTCACTTATCATTCCATACAAATTCACTATCTTTTCTTATCAAAGAAAACATAGGTGTAGCTATTTTGTTAAAGTCTTTAATAAATCTTTTGTAATTTACTGCATGAATGAGAAAATTTTTGACATCTATTTATGTTTGTGTAATGTAGAGATTATAAATTACCTCAATCTTTTTAGGATCCACTTTGATTCATTATGAAGAGATATGATGTCCTAGGACTATCCCTTCATCAACCATTATTAAACACTTTCATGACTTAAAGAAACTTGATGTTCTTCATATATGGTGAGCACTTTATCTAAATTACTTAATTATTCATCAAATTTAGTGGCATGGATAATGATTTCATCCATGTATACTTCCACATATTCATTTTTAACATCATAAAATATGGATAACACTTCTCTATGAAAGATATAAGGTGAATTAAAGAATTTAAAAGGAAGGATTGTATAAGCAATATTCCCCAAGGGAAGGCAAATGTAGTTTTATATTGATCTTCAAGAGTTATTCTAATTTTATTGTATTCCCTAAATTCATATAATAAATAAAGTATTAATTTCCTATCAAGTTGTCCAAAACTTGATGAAAAAAGGCAAAGGAAAGTAATCTCTCGTAGTGGCTTTATTTAGCTCTCTATATTTTATACAAACTATCCATTTTACATTCTTCTTAGGCATAATGACTAGAGGTAAAACCTATTGAGTATTAGATATGGGGTAAATAAAACTAACTTATAATAGTTTTTCTATCTCTTTCTTTATAATTACTTTCAAGGTTGGGTTAATTCTCCATTATGGATGTCTAACTGGTCTAACATCTTTGGTGTAGATGTAATGGATAAGACACTGGGATGTATTCCTTTCATATCACTGTAATCCCAAGTGAAGTATTTTGTGTGACATAATAATACATCAAAAACATTACTTTCTTGCTAGTCAATTAACCAACTGTTGATATTCAACAGTTTAATAGGATGGATTGTAATTTTTAGTACTTGAAATAATAAAATTTAACTATTTGTATTCAATCATCAAATCATTAAATAGACATACATGTGGTAATAACATCTAAAATTTAGCTACATCCATGTAAAAGGTTTCACTTGTATTGATTATATTCATCAATGGATAGTGAAAATCATTTAAAAATGAATTTATCCCATTTTGAGCCCATTCAACTATGGCTTGATAGATTTCTTGTGGATCAGAGAACATGTTTGTGAAACTTATGACATTATCTTGATTCTTAGTAGTGGAGTTTAATTCCTCCCATTCATGATTATTCATCCTCAAAGCTAAGATATCAATGTTTAGAGATAAATTATTAGTCTTTAGAGCTAATCTATTAGTCCTTAAAGACATGCTTTCAAACCTTGGAGCTAGGCTATCAAAGTTTATATCTAGGCTTTCAAACTTCAGAGCTAGGCTATCTTGATCAAAATCTTTTGTTATTTATTCCTTAAATTCTTGGACATGTTATTTTATGTTAACCATGTCTAAGGAAGAGACAATATTATAATTTTGTTCAAGATGATCCACCCATATTTATTCATAAATATCCAATGAAGGTCTAGCAAGCAAGTAGATAAAGGGAGATCTATTTAGTGTGAATTCTATTGGAAATGGTCATATTACCATATCTACAATCAATTTATGATACAACTATGGATAACCAAGGTCTTCCAAGAATAATTTGATATCCTACCCTCTTGGGTTTAAGTTTAAGTATCATAAAATCTATAGGGTATTCACAGTATTCTATGGTGACTAAAACATTTTCTATGGTTCCTTTAGGCACATCAGTGGAATGATCTACCATTTACAAGTTTGTAGTGGTAAGATGAAGCCATATGAGGGATAAAGATCTACTATTTTGATAGTCATTATGTTGATGGAAACACTTATATCTACAAGAAAATTTGGAATGTACTCATTCCATATTGTCATGGTCATTAGAGGACTACTAGGGTCACCATATTTGGGAACAAGTATGTTTCCTACTAGTAAATTACCAATTTTTCTAGTTACCTAAATTTATTTAGGATATTATTTATTTCTTCTAGATGATTTAATTTATAATCCTTTAATGATTTGATTTAAGTTAGGAATATCCTTAATGGTTCTTAATAATGCCATTTTTATCTTCATCTTTCTTAACCCTTGTATTAATTAAGAATCCTCCCTAGGTTTTTCTTCCTTAAGTCTCTCATAAAATTGAATAGAAGGGGGATCATGAATCATGGTTGGTGTGATTGGAGTTATTGTGGCTTATACCTTTTATTCATTTGGTTCTTAGACTATAGGTGACTTAGGAGTGTTTTCATTATTGGGAATTTTATTTATGGTAAAGGGTGAATCCCATACTACTTTTCCTTATCTGAGATGAATATTATTACACTTAGTTGAACCAATTGTAATACTACTTTCTTGATCAACTTCATAAACATGAGTATTTTGCCTATTCTTGGGATTTACCATTGGTTGGGTAGGTATCTATGGTTGGATAACCTAATGTTAAATTAGTGATGGCTAATGTTTTGAAGGCATGAATTCCTATTGTGGAGGAAACCTTCTTTGCATTTGATATTTTTAAGTTGGCCACTGAGGTGGTGATTTTTGTATCTAATGTGGTTGTTGGTTTTACTGCTATGCTCAGAATTGTCAATAATTTTGAGGCATTACCAACATTTATGACATCCATTCTTGAGTTCCCAATGGTTGGGGTTGTCTTTGCGGTCCCCAAATTTGTGTTTTAACTTGTCCAACCCATGGTGTCATCCATGGATTAAGGGAAAATCATGGACCAAATTGATTTTGAGGCTTGGCGTATTGGTTTCCTTATCTTTAGATAAATTTCACTTATTAACCTACATGTACTACTTTTTTTACCTAGTTTTTCATGGTAGGAATATATTTTAAATTATTTGTATCATTGTATAGGTCACAAATACCACATACCTCTATTTTATCAAAATGATAATCTTTTACCACATGTTTGAGTATACATCTAGGACAATTTATTGACAACTATTCAACATTGGTGGCATTAGATTTAGATTTGAGTCCATCTAATTTGGATGTCAATTATACTAGAATATCTATTTTGAAATTATCAAAGTCTTCCATGAATTGGCTAAATTTATGTGATTTTACTAACCATGATTTCCTTTTGCTAGGTCTTGTCTTAGAATAGTTAGTATATAATGCTGAAATATGATGAAAGGTTAACTTCTCAATGCCACCCTTTCCCATTAGTTTTAAAGCATCACATGAACCATAATATAGGCCTTTAAAAAAGACTATTTTGACAAAATCATCTATGAGTTGGTAACCACTTCATTTAAGGTAAAATATAAACCTATCAAGGTAATCTTTTAAGGTTTCATATTCATTTTGTGTGATCTTGAAAAAGTCTTATTTTCATTCTCTGACTCTATAATAATCTTGATATTTATCAAGAAATGTAGTTTCCATTTCATTCCAAGTGTTTATGTAATTACCCTCAATTCCCATGAACCATCTCATGGTTTAATCCTTAAGTTTAGATGGGAATAACTTCAATTTTTTATTGTTGGTGGCATAGTCATATGTTTGATAGAGAACCTAAAATTCAAAGAGGAACTAATATAGATCCTCAAAATATTTACCTATGAAAGTAGCTAAAATATATGGTGAGATATTTTTCATGTATTTTATATCATTAGGACCTAGGCTATTTGGGTAGGAAAAAGCTATGTCCTATTGAGGCTATTGATCAAGGTTTTCT
The DNA here is from genome assembly GCA_037957365.1 of Torreya grandis. NCBI lineage: Eukaryota > Viridiplantae > Streptophyta > Pinopsida > Cupressales > Taxaceae > Torreya > Torreya grandis. The sequence goes on from JARHVA010004813.1 coordinate 1,094,757, forward strand.
ACATGTGCATGTTCATCTCGCATATTTTCTCCCCAACATTGGTTATCAATATAATATATGTTCTCTTCTTGGGTTTCAAATCTATGGTCTACCTCAAGAGGATAATATTCATTGGTGATCATATCTTCTTCTTGTAGAGTGTTTGGATCAAATCTAACTATTCCAAAAAGGGGATTCTCAAAATAAATTATCCCTATAGAAGAATATGTCTTGAATAGAATTCTTTGTGTAGGTTATATTTTTGGGGATGAACCTTATTCAAGAGAGTAATCAAAAAAAATATATATATTTATTTAAATTTCCTTTCTTTAACTTCTTGATAATTCTAACAAGGATACAATCCTCTCTTCTTATTGTTTGATTTGGGAAATTTTAGAGATAAATTGTCCTTGAGAATCTCCTGGGAAATTCATAAATCTAAGGATTCATTTTTTTTTGGGTGTTTTTAGGGTTTATAAATGTTTTCAAATATTCCCTATATAACTCTAATATAATATATCACTAACACTTATTGATTAATGTCCCTGAAAATGATGCTAAAAATAATAGGCTATCGTTATACCTCTCATTTAACTAATCAATGGATTGGTATAATTTTATACAAGATCCAATATATAAGTATATATGAAATGATACATTATATATTTGAGTTTATATTCCATTTTTTAGGTGGTTTCCTCTATTTATGTCTAAATCCTAAAGACAATAAATAAGATTCTAATTTTATGTTGAAGAAAAGTAAATCTAGACATTCTAACTAACTAGAGATTTCCTATGAAATTCCTTGTTAAAAGGTTCTTCAATTCACACCATCAATATCCATAACTTAAACATGTGTAATAGTAAACTATGGTATCCTCACTCAACTTGCCTAGTTCGGTAGGATAGTGTGATATTTTAAAATGTGATAATGTTGATTGTCTATTGTCATTTAGATTACTTCTTGATAGATTCAGAATATGGAGATGAGTTAACAAAATTTACTTCTCAAGCAATTTAAAGACAAACTTTGCATAAATAAAACTCAATTTTATTTAATTAAAACAACCTTTGCATTTAATATAAACACACTTGAATTAAAAGGTAAATCACACTTTGCATTAAAATATAAATCACACTAGCGTTTAAAAGGAAATCACACTTGTAGTAAAATGAAATATACTTGAATCAAAATAAATATACTTTTAAAATATAATCTAAAAATACCAATTGTCTTGATCTTTAGAAAGAAGTGGGCCCTTACTCCTTCCTCAAAATAGGATCAACTTTTACTTAGTAATGCAAGGAAATGTTGGATTTTATTTCATTATCAAAAGGAACATACACAAATGTTCAAAATTACATTTGAATGTTTCTTATATTTTCTCTATTATCTTATTTTATGAATATTCATTGATTATATTGAATGAGAAGGAGACATGTATTTAAATCACATCTCAATAACTATTCTTAGAATACAAAATTTGGTGATGCAAATAGCCAAATCCACTTAATCAAAATAAAAGATCTATGAATCATATCCGATGCTTATAGGGAAGAATTGGAACTAATTCAAATAAATTGATAAAAAAACAACTAATATATATCCAAAGAGATTATATCTCGTTTTACAAAATATAAATACATTTATATCCAAATTATTTTAGACCATTACTATGAATAGTAATGTCTAAACGAATATATCTAAGGAAAATCTATATATATAGTAGATATATTTGGATTTACTATCCTGATCTATAGGGTTCAACTAGGCATCATTAGAGCATGGCTAGGGTTCCTCCAAGTACGGATATACTGGTCTTTGAAGCATCTTTAGAGCATCTTCAAATCATCTTCATAGTTATAGATCTTCAGATCTCAATGTGATCTTCACCAAATCTTCAAAATTGATGCCAATAAGGGTTTCCAAAACTATTGATAAATTTTCAAAATGATCCCACCATATGGATGTATCTCTATATACAAAATTGTTCTCATTTCATCCAAGTTAGACACAAATAACAAGATAGAGAATAAACAATGTATCACAAACAAACAAAAGATAATTACACTCATTTTATATTTAGATAAGACCTTAAATATTAAATGTAATTCAATATATAACCAAAATTCAACACTTATGGATATTTTATATGAGATATAATGAACTATATGGAATGCTCATCACATGAGAAGTTAGAATAAGTTAAGAATATAAACATAAAAAACCAATCAGGCAATTTAATGCAATGAATGGTTAGTCATCTTGGAACCATGGTAAGTAAATGAATGTTGTTTTATACACTATCACAATATAGGACACATTGAAAGATTATACTCTAATAAATTTGAAATGCATAAAAGTTTAAACAAGACATATGAAATCCTAGACTGCACAAAAAGGATCAAACATTGGTATGGAAGTCAAAGTAAATTAGGATGGTTCATATTGAGCTCAAGAGGAAAGATGGACTATTTTCTAAAGAGGAACAAAAGACCACATAGGATTTTATGCTAACTTAGACAATGTGTTCTTCACCAAATATTAAAAATTGATGCCAAAAAGGGTTTCTAAAATTATTGATAAATTTTTAAAATGATCCCACCATAGGGATGTATCTCTATATACAAAATTGATCATTTCATCCAAGTTAGACACAAATAACAAGATAGAGAATAAATAATGTATCACATACAAACAAAATATAATTACACTAATTTTCTATTTATATGAGACCTTAACTATTAAATGTAATTTAATATATAACCAAAATTAAACACTTATGGATAGTTTATATGAGATATAATGAGCTATATGGAATGCTCATCACATGGGAAGTTAGAATAAGTCAAGAATATCAACATAAAAAACCAATCAGGCAGTCTAATGCAATGAAGGGTTAGTAATCTTGGAACCATGATAAGTACATGAATGTTATTTAATACAACTATCACAATATAGGACACATTGTAAGATTATACTCTAATAAATTTTAAATGCCTAAAACTTTAAACAAGACATATGAAATTCCTATAATTCACAAAAAAGATCAAATATTGGTATGGAAGTCAAACCAAATTAAGATGGATCATATTGAGCTCAAGAGGAAAGATGGACTATTTTCCAAAGAAGAACGAAAGAGCACATAGGATTTTATTCTAACTTAGACTTCCTTTCACATTCAAGATGAAGGCATGCAATGGTATATATATAGTGGTTGATCAAGCCACATGATAGGAGATAGAAATGAGTTCATATCATTAAACAAGAATGTTGTAAGAACAGTGAGGTTTGGAAATAACACAACTACTAATATAGTTGGTAAGGGTGTCTTGAGATTGGATAATGGAAAGACCAATGCCCAAAATGTGTTATATGTGGAAGGTTTGAAACACAACCTACTCAATGTAAATCAAATGTGCAATCAAGGACACACATTAATGTTTCATGATAGATGGTATGAAATAATGATACCCAAATCAAGAAGGAAAATTCTAATGACAAGAGGACTGAGAACAACCTATATGTATTAAATGAAATCAAGGATAAATGTTTCATAAGAAAGATAGATGAGAGTTGGCTATGGCATATAAGGCTAGGTCACCTAAACTTTGACAATCTAGTCAAAATTAACACTAAGAAGTATGTGAAGAACATTCCTAAGATCATCAAACCTAAAAACATACTTTGTAATTCATGTCAACATGGTAAGTAGACTATAATAATGTTTAATTCCAAGGAGTAATCTACCATAAAAACCTTGGATTTAATCCACATTGATTTATATGGGCCTACAAGAATTCAAAGCACTCAAGGAGACATCTACTTCATGTTACTCATTGATTATTACACAAGAATGACTTGGGTTGCACTCCTAAAAGAGAAATTAGAAGCTCTTGACAAGTTTAATTCATTCAAGGCCCTTGTTGAGAATGTAAATAATGGGAATATCAAGTGCCTAATATTTTATAGATGAGGAAAGTTTTTGTCTAATGAGTTTGATGACTTATGTAAGGTTCATATAATAAGAAGATAATTCTCAGAAGCTAGGTCACCTCAACATAATGGGGTAGTGGAAAGGAAGAATAGGATAGTTCAAGAGATAGATAGAACTATATTAAATGAGTCTATATTATCTTATGTATATTGGAGAGAGATACTAATCACTATTATCTAGATTTTAAATAGAGGAAAAATAAATAATAATGAAAATAATACTCCTTATGAACTATGGAAGAGTAGACTTACAAATGTAGAACACTATATTTTTTAGGAGAAAATGTTTCATCAAAAGAGATGATGAAAACTTGGGTAATTTTGATTCTATATCTGGTGAAGGCATATTCTTAGGATACTCATCAATGAGCTTATCCTATAGATATTATAACAAGAGACTACAAAAGATAGTAGAAAGTACCAATGTGAAGATTGATGAGATAAGGAAATATCACTCATAGTCAAAGAATAATTTAGAGAATTTGGACTTAAATAATGATGAGGAAACTATAGAGGTTGATTAGAAAGAAGAATAAGTTAAAGAGATACATGACTCAAAAGGACCCTCAAGATATATTCAAAGATATTATCTTGAATCTTAAATCATTAACATCAAGATGGCATGTATGTAAACAAGGAGAATATTGGTAATTAATTTAAACTAAGAGAATGTTTCTCTATTATCTAAGATTGAACCTAAGAGTATTATAGAATCAAATAATGACAAATTTTGGATAGGTTTTATGAATGATGATTTAGATCAAATAGGGAATAATGAGACTTAAGAATTAGCTCCTTGGCCTAAAAACAAAAATGTCATTGGCACAAAATGGGTGTTTAAAAACAATTTGAATGAGATAGGAGAAGTCACTAGGAACAAGGTTAGATTGGTATGCAAGGGATATGCACAAGTTGAAGGGGTAGACTTTTAGGATACTTTTGCACCAATATCAAGATTTTAGGCCATAAAATTATTTCTAGCTTATCCAAGATTTAAAAGATTCAAGGTATACCAAATGGATCAAATATGCCTTTTTGAATGGGAATCTAGAAGAAGTGTATAGTGAGAAACCTTAAGGTTTATCACTATAAAATGATAAAGATTATGTTTATAGACTAAAAAAGGCTCTCTGTGGTCTACATCAAGATCATAGAGCTTGGTATTATAGGTTTGATAAGTATATATTGGATCAAGGATTAAAAAAGGAGTTATAAACAATAATCTATACATCAAGATAGAATATGAGCATAAATTGATAGTATTTTTCTATGTGTATGACATCTTTGGTCGAAATAATGAGAACATGACAAAGGCCTTTACATAGGTGATGAAGAAAGAATTTTAGATGTATATACTAAGATAGTTATCACTCTTTCTTGGGTTGAAAATCACTCAATCTAAAAAAGGTATATTCATATCATAATCCAAGTACATAATAGATATGTTAAAGATTATTGAGATGGAGGATTGAAAGGTAGTTAGTACACCCATGATGATAGGATTTAAGCTAAGTAAGAAAGATGAGTTTTAAAATGTCATTCAAACATCATATAGGTTAATTATTGGAAGTTTTTTATATAACACTACCTCTAGACTTGACATCATGAAGGTAGTAGGTCTTATGGGAAGGTTTAGAGAAGATATAAAGGAAAATAATCTACAAGTAGTCAAATAAATATGCATGTATCTCCAAGGGACTATAGAGTATAGATTGTGGTATCCAAGAAGCAAGGATTTAAATTTGATAGCCTACATAGATGTAGATTGGGAAGGAAGTATATATGATAGGAAGAGTACCAGTAGAGGAGCATTCTTCCTAGGTGGGTGCCTAGTTTCATAGATAAGCAAGAAGAAACCATCAGTATCCCTATCCACTTGTGAGGCTTAGTACATTATAGAAGCTTCATGTTACACTTAGGTCCTATGGATAAGACATATCCTAAAAGACTAAAAGGTGGAGTATGATGGTCTTAAACCTATATATTATGATAATAAAAGTGTTATAATCATATAAAAAAACCATGTCAAGCACTCAAGGAACAAATATATTCTAATTAGGTATCATTTTCTAAGAGATAAGGTAAGTAAACAAAGTTTAAAACTTCAATATGTTTCTACATGGGATCAGATTGTAGACATCTTGAAAAAACCAATTCCAAACGTAACTTTTGAACACCTAAGACATGAATTGGGTATAATTCCTATCCCTAACAATAATTGATAATTTCAAGTATTGAAGGGGAGATAATCATGCTCATTAGCTCCAAGATTAGGAGTGTGATCTAAAGAATTATAGACATCACATTGTCATTAATGTTAAAGAGGGAGAAAGTCCAAGAAGGGAGTTTGAATAGATTAGGGGAGATGAGAGTGGTTAGTTTGAAGAATATTTTACCATAAATGACAAAGGGGGAGTTTGTTTACAAGTTTTATCATTGATGTCAAGCTTGATATCATTTGATATCAAGGTTGATTTCATTGATGCCAAGATGCATGATCTGTGGCATATGAGATTGTATGTATGATATGAAAAGGAATCCAGGATACCTAATGTATATTTTTGTAGAGAGAATTTTAAGTCTTGAAAATTCATAAATAGTTTTAGAAACACATTTTTTTCAATAATTTTTAAGACTCGACATAAAACATAGTGAGTTATGAAGAGATTTAGTTGAGTTATGGAGATCTACATAATTAGTTCTGAAGATGATCTATCAAGCTATGAATATACTCTAATGAATATTTGAATAATATACTATATGAGATTTTCTAATTTTGTACATGAGGCGTTAAGATATTTGATAGTGGTCTCGGCATAAAACACAATGAACTATGAAGATCCATAGTATATATAAAAAGATTTATATAAGCAACTTTGAAGATGGTTCATTAGGATATGAAGATGTTTTATTTAATCTTTAAATAATAGGTTATATGAGGTTGTTTGAGTTTTTATATTAGGTTTTGAGAGATTTAACAGTGTTTAGAAGGTCAACTTCATGACCTATTATGACTTGCAGGTCAAAGGCCTAAAGAGAAAAGACAGAGATGGTGGCTAGATGGGGTATTAAGATCAATTTCCAAGGCCAGTGTCAGTATGTTTACATTGACATAGGCATTTCATTTTGTTTTAATTATGTTTACCAAGTTTCAAGTCAAAATGTGAAGGTTATGGAAAGAAAAATATTTCTAGGTCTCTCATGTGCACAAAATAAGTGGTTCTCAATTTGAGAAGAACTTTAAAGTATTCATTAGCATGTGTAACCTATACATGCTAACCTAATATATTTATGGTAGATTTTAAAGGTACCTATATCAAAGTTACAATCATTTTTTTTGAATTAGGGGCTAAGCTTTATGAATGACCATTAAAACCATAAGATGCATTTAAACCCTCAAAGAACGCTAATGGTGACCCAATGTAAAAAAAAATTGTTATAAATTTCTCATAATGGATTGGTTTTGATATTTTATCTATTGTATCATTAATTTAACTCTCTTAATAATATATAGGTGTTTATTTTTGTTATGAGAGTGAGTGAACCCACAAAAAATGCATTATTTCTCATATATTTGTTATAACAAGTAGAGTTGACCAAGTCAAAGTTAATAATTAGATAAAGGTTAAAGATTGATAATTTTATATTATTTAAATGGTGATTTTTGATAAATTTATATATCTTATGGGTGCTAATATAGTCATATAAGTTTAGCATTCGTTAACAAACATAGTGGTACAAATAGTGAGAAAACTAGGTAAAAGTGAGAAGTTGATTAGGGATATGTTATCATGGATTAGGGATCAATAAAAATGCATTGGTATGTTTTTAAAGACATGTAATACATATACATATTTTATATGATATTTTTATATGATTTTATATAGCATAAAGTTTCTCTCAAATTGACTTGTTGTACTCAGTGAGGTCTATCTACAATGAAGTCATGTGATTGGTCTCTAAGATCAATATCAATATTAGAGATTATTATATATTTTTTGTAAGTTTTTATGAAGTTGTTTTAAGATAATATTAATTAATTTTATGTTATTAATTATTCCCTTTCTTTTATCATATGTTTTTGTTTCCATAATTATGTTTTGAAGCTAGTTGGCAGTTCTGAGTAGGCTACTTACAAAGAAGTGTTTGAGTCCTTTTTCCATATTTAATGAATTATAATTATGATGGTAAATTTTTTAATTTAATGTGGTATTTTTATGTGTGATTTTTTTCCATGGTTTTAGTCAAAAAATTTCTTATGCTTTAGTTATTTAAGATAGATTTTATGGGTATGCATAGGCCTAGTATGAATAGTGTTTTGAGAAGAGGTTCAAGTGGTGGTTGGACCTATAATGTGTTTTAGATAATTAGTGAAATTGGATAAGGTCTATTTGAGTATTATTTTATATGTTAATACCATGTTAAAAATTTTAGAGTGTTACAAGGGTATTGTGTGTTAATGAAGGCTTAATTGAATTGGGTCTTCTTAAGGCCTAAAAGTGGGTTTTAGTACTATACACTATGAACAACCTATTTAATGTTATTTTCATGTTTGTGTATTTTATAATTCATATTTAATTTAAAATATAAGTGATTAAGTGTGTATGGCTAACCAAGAGGTGTATGAGCAAGAGCTTGGTATAAGAATAAGGCCTAATAGCCCTTATTATTTTTTAAGTATGCATGAGAGTTGAAGTGGAAGATATATATTTTTGAAGAGAAAATTGAGGTCATATATAACATAATAAAGGTATATATAAAGATATAATTAAGATATAATATGGGTATTATAGATGAAAATTAGGGTCAAACGACCTAGTCTATCTTGAGGAGACCTAGTTGAGTGAAGAAGGCTTGAGACCAGTTTGAGAAGGATAGAAGTGAGTGAGGAGTTAAAGGAGGAGATCATAATATATTATATGAGAAAAAAATGGTTATTAAGGTGATAAAATGTTTGAGATGGATGAGTTAGTGCTAGGTAATCTAGGTGGTTGGTGCCTCCTTGTAAGTGGGTTCTTGCTCAATCTTAGTCAAGTTGGTGGTTAGATAATTAGGGTTGGTGTTTTAAATGATGTTGGTACTTCACTAAATATTGATGTTTGAATTATAATATACTATTCCATTTTAATCATAATTCATTTTTCTTCCTCTTCAATTTTTCCCACTTTAATATTTTTTTGTGTGTTATGTTATTCTCTCATGCTCATGGCTCTTAATGTGTTACCAGTTTACTATATTGTTTTTATAGTTCATGAATGATAAGGTAAATTTTCATAAGTTTTTGAAGAAATTTTCACCCCCACCTTAGTAATTTTGTTTCCAAAAGAGATTGATTCAACCATTGACATCATTAAAACCATAATAATATCTTTAAAAACACCATTGTCCATGGGGGATATTGAGGTTCAATGGGTCTTGAAAGTAAGTATATTATAATCCTAGATATTTCCTTTTGATATATATAAGTTTTATAATTACTTGGTTAATGAGTTTATGTCTCCTTGTTTGCATTCTCTCTATAATTAAAATTAGAAAGGCTATAGGATTATTCAATCTTTCCATTTATCCATATTATGTATCCCACACTCCCATTTTCTTACCATGGTTACTTACCCATTTTAATATGTTTCTAAACCTTCCCCTTACTTACATTAATTGATTTAGATATTTGATTACTTTATAGATAGATACATAGTTAGCTATATCACGTTATGTTTATTTTATATAGGGTTCAGAACCATTTATCTTGACATTATGTTGTAGGTACTCCCATTAATTTATATAAAATATTCATTGGTGATATATTGATTACATTAAGTATTAATGGGCTCTACTTGATTTACCTTATTTGAGTTTAGATCTTTAGACAATATAGTCTTAGGTCAAATCCTAGTTTATTTCATAAATTTATCTCCTACACAACATACCAAATATAAATAAAATACCAAAAGGGGGAATATGGTTAGGGGAATAACCAGTCTAACCTAAAAAAATATGTGTAACTTGAGTGTTGCTACATATCCTAGAAGGGCCTCGTGCCAATGTAGTTCTTCCTCCTAGGGTGAGTGTGTAATATGTGACTGTGAAATTTTTTTATCTAAGTTTTATGTACACCAAATAATCTTATGAGGTAGTTTATAACATTTTAAGATTGGTGAAAAATATTCAATCCAAGGTATGAGTTGTAAGATATTTCATTTTATAAACAACCTGGTGGTGGAATAGTGGTGATAAAATAATTTGATTACCTCAGATGGTTTAGGTATGATGTGATTATATACCTAATTTATATAGAAATATGGATGGTGAATATAACCTAAGGTGGGAAAGATCAAAAGAAAAATAAAGAAGGGTAGGGCAAATATATTTTTTTGAATCAATTTCGTATGAAACCCTTGTAAATTATATCCTAAAAGACAAGTTGGACAAGTAATTAGAAAATTTATGCTTGTTTCAAGTTATTTTTATCATACATGACATACAAACATAGTTAAGAGTCTATGGAAATGAAATACAATTAACTTTAGTGCACACAATCAAAGGATATTACATATGTAAGATTATAATTGCACATATAAAAAGAGAGATTATGATTAATAAACATAAAAAATTCAAATTAAATACTGAAAAATATGAATAACTATATTATAATGACACTTTAACACAACCCAAAGACTAAAACACCAAAATAATAGCGTGTATTTAATGAACCAAAGGTTTTGGAGAAGAATAAAAGAATGCACATCAAGACAAATTTATAAAACAACCTATATGATTTATTATTTATATCAATAATAAAAATAAATCCTCCCTTTGGAATGAATTTGGATGATACACATACATATAATATTGGGGAGGGTTTGCCTCATCCTCCAAGCTAAGCCTAAATTTACATTTATAATTTTATAACTCATGAATAATATATATGTACAAGATATAAATAAAATGGATGACCCAAATTACATAATTATAATATAAACATATATATTCTAAATATAGAGTGAAAATATAAATATTTTTAATAATATAATACATTTAAATATATACATTTATTATCAAATGTGGTTCCCTCTTGGTATACAAAGAAGAAGGATATCACATGCTTGAAGTAACAACTAAAGTAGTAGTAGGAAATACATATGAATAACTACTAGTTATTATTGTTTATGAAGTAATAATAAGTTGGGGAGGAGTAAACACTACTAGATGAAATAACACTTGAGGCTAAATTATCAATGTTGGTGTTGGATTAGTAGTAGACATTGTCCTGGTAACCTCCTCAGTAGCCTTCATTTTTTCAAATAATGCATGAATGACCTCAATTATATATTAATAATATAAAATTTCAGCATATAATGTTTAAATATATTACTAATGTTACCCATGAACCTTGTATGTTCAATTTATGAAGATTTTAATCTATCTCTTGGTTCCTATATATTAGTTACCTTATCCTTCACCAAATTTATTAGTTATAAGATCACTTTACTAGTTTTATTTATAGTTACCTCAAATTATGATTTGAATATATCAGAAATTTAGTTTATAAGTTATTAAATTTTATGCCTATTTATCCACTTCCCTATGGAGGTTATCACACTTTTTACCTTCATGTATTTTAAAATCTATACAACATCCATTTCCTAGCCTATGAGTTGTATTATCAAAAAATTCATCTAAGTATACCAATGGAAGGAATCTTCTCTTTTTAGGATCACATAATTTAAAGCCCAATATTCCTCATAGGTATTCATTAATTTGAAATGAATATATTTGATATTTATTGTGCATTGAACCAAAAATTTGAGCCTCATCATAAGTTCCTTCAGTTTGTTCCAAAATTTTATTACCTTTGACCATTCAATTTGGGACACACCCCTATAAGTCTTGATTGCATTCAAAATATTTTATATCATGTTGGCTACACTTTATACTTTATCCAAAATATATCAATGAGATTTAATAATATGTTACTACAGAAGTCTATGTTTGGCCTACTCCTAAATTCTATAGATCTCTTTCATTTCCTTCCCTATTGCATCCACAATATAACAAAAGTCCTTTGAATACTTGGTGGGGTAATTAAAATTCTTATTTTACTTATTATTCAAGGGAAACATATTTTCTCTCTATTCCAAGACTATTTATTACCTTGTGCTACTGTCTACTCCCTTACTCTTCCTCACCCTTTGAATTTTACTACTTTTCTTATCAAAATGAGTTATTATTGTGGGTAATTCTATAAATAACAAGACTACCCTATTTTTATTCCTATCTTAATATTAATTGACCTAGATAGGGACCATTATTTCTCACAACTCCTCTAGATAACTGGTTTTTGGAGTAGTGGAAGGTGGAATGAAAACTATTGATAACATGGAGGCACTTATTTGGATAGGAAATTGAGAAATTTTAAGAGTGACCTTGATCCATTATGAGATGCTACTCTAGGGTAAAATATCCACCACATATTTTTAATTCCCCAAAGATATTATAATGTTCACTAAAGAAGATTCAACATGAGTATATTGGGGAAGGGATAAGTCTAATTAGGAGGATGGTCTAGTTTATGCTCAAGGATAATAATTAGAGACAGTCACCAAATAATTAAAATGAACCTTCCTTTTAGGAGGTTTGGGACTAACTATGATGGGATGTATTGAAAAACCAAAACAATTGGAGGTTTGCAACCCATTTTTCTTAATTCAAGTAAGGGCATACAATGATTGAGTTTTTTTTCAATACTTTTATAGTTATTCATAGGGGAAAGTGGGGTAACAATTAGATTAGTGTATGGTAAATTTACCATCTAAGAATCTACAAATATAATGGAATATGTGAGTGCGGACACTAACTTATTAAAATATTTCCTTTAGTCTTTAGTAATAATATTTTTTCTTGAGTCAACAACTAGTGTATTTATTGGAATAGATGATACTGTAGTAAAATTTGTAGCGGAGGGATTGGGGGTTATGGTTGTAGTTATATTTTAAATTCCTATAATAGGGGATTATTTCAACATAAATTATGTTTTTTCCTCCAATACTCTATCTTCCAACAATAATTCAGTGTATTTTAAATCATACTTTTCTTTTTCCACTCCTCCTTCCTCTCCTAATATCTATGTATCTTCACATTCCTCATCATATATTTTCTCAGATAAATATGTTTCTTCTTTAGGATTTGTATCTTCCCCAGACACCCACTCTTCTTTAGTTTACCATTAATTTTATTCATCATTTTCATCCACTTTGTGGTTCTTCATTTTCCCTTTCTGGTTCCTCATATAGAGGAATCTCTTTACTAAATGGTAATTCATTAGGTCTCTCTTCTAGTTACACATCTGGAGGAGATACATGAATCCTAGGTTTTCTATTATAGGTTTTAATTGGTGGATGGGTAGGAATGGGATTTTACCCTATAGAATGTGGAGTGTAAATCTAATAATCTATAGGAGTGGAAGGTGGAGGTGAAGGCACTAAGACTATAAGAGTGACTAGTGGATATTTTAGAGGTGCCAAATTTATAGTTACAAGTGGAATAGTAATAAAATAGATCTAAAAGAATTTAATAAGACTTACTTGTTTCACTACGGTTAAGGGGCGAAGAGGAACGATAGATATTATTTTTGCTTGTACACATGTCAAAGATAGAGTCCTTTTAGTTGTTGTGGAAGAGTTTTGAATTCCATTAATAATGTTATTTCTAATATGGAGATCTACCTCCCATTGAGGGGAACCTTCCTCTATGGGGTTGACTTTTACTTGTTATGGAGAGGTAGGATGATCATGCTCTAGTGATAATTGATCAATTGGTTATAACCATTGATGTCATGTGGATTTGTTTTTCTCCTCCACTATCTTAATCCCCTACCCCATTATGATCAAATTATCATTTTGAATGGACTTAGCTATGACCATTACCATATTATACTTTCTCATTTGAATATAAACCTCAACATAATATGTGACATTAATAAATATTTGATCATGTTAATAACTCCTATGTTAATAAGGTATAAGTGCCCCCTTATTTCTAAGGTCATTCAATTTTTACCTAACTTTATTTTTTTGATCCAAACATCAAAATTGTGTTTTATTTGATGCATATTGGGTCATGATCTTCCCAACTAAGTTAAAGTGCCTACTCAATGAATATTACATTTGGACAATGTTTGAAGGGGTCTTATGATAATAACCTTGATTTTTGGTAGCTAGATACTCATCCACACTATTATATATATGTAAATATATCTCCTAATATACTAATTTTTTAGGAACACAACAAGGGACATTCATAAGTGGAACCCTAGTCACCTATATTCTAGTTAAAGTGCAATCAAGATAATACTAGTAATCTCCCATCTTTATAATGTTGTGTCTTATATTATCAAAAAGCTTAGGCATGACATGCCCATAAATGGATTGCTACACTAATGGGTATATTTAATTTTTAATATTATTTATTCCTAAGACTATAGATATTTAATATGTAAAAGTCATCATAGACCTTGTTATTCACATATTATACATATGGATCTTGGGGTTATCTATAGGTTGTGTGAAATATTACCATGATTGAATATTCTACATATGACATTATGTTAAAAATTACATCAAATATCCCTTCATTAGAATTGAACATGTATTCCTTTTTAGATACTGATAATCTACCCAAGTGTCATGATTTTATCAAAAGATAAAATTATGTCTAGCACAGGGACCCACACCTTGTGTATATAGGTAGTGATAGAAAATCCATACAACCTATTCAATAATGTCATGGATGTACTAATAACTAGAATGAATTTGATTATGTAAACTAAAGAGAACTCCTTGAATATTCAATTTCTCTCCTTTTACCAACCACTATTTGAGCTTACCCTTAACAATGTTATGGTCTAACTAGACAATGGTTGTAACCTAGTTATAAGTCATTTCAAGATTTAGTAGGAAAATATACTTCTTAAAATCATCCCTAGAGATATAAAAAACCACATTTATATGAAGTTTAAAGTGAAAATAATCTCTATTAATGGTGCCATTAATAAATTAATCATGAATTAAGTCAACGCATGGCATTACCTCAAAATTTATTGTCATATTGTGTAAACCCACTATTTTATCTACAAATAGATCATCTATGTATCTCTTCCTATCCTCATCTAATTCATCCCAAGATGAATATGGATTGATGTCATCAACCTCATCTTAAAGATAATAGTAATGGGGAAATGGTAATACCTGTATATCAAAAATTATGACACTCAATTCCCCTATTACAAAATATTGAGAGGGAGGATGGTTAGTTGTTTGGGATGATGAATCCATTGTTGAACTATAGAGATTAGATTTGCCCATCTAGGTTGATTTGAAAATTATCTAGTAATAAAATTAGTGTTATTAATGGCTTGGTGGCTCAATTTCATATTTCATAGCTCATTAGTTAATATAAAAGTCATTTTATGATATCAATATTTTTCATATATCACCTAAATATTAAAACTTAAATGCCTAGTTCGTGTGAAGTTAATGCAATAATAAATATCAGCTTTGCTTACCATTTTGATTTTAAATTTATAAGTTAGCTATGGTGGGTGTATTTTTTACCATGTAGAAACTTTTCATTAACTCTAAATACTCAGTCATCACCTTAAAATAGGTGTTCATTCCCTATTTATTTAGAATTTTCCTAATTGTCAATCTCACACTTGTAATGTAGCTATGCACCTTTGAGATTGTGACATTTATTTTAATCTCATTTATATGGGGTATTCAAATTTATAATTTTTATTTGTATTTTCCATAGGCTATGAATTAATGACATTTTTATACCTCTCATGATCTTAGGGACTCAAATCTCTCTAAAATATAAATTGTGTATCTCTTCATGTGCACAAGATGGTGTCACATCAAACAATCTCAGTTACCTAAATAAATTATTGTATTTACTTATGTACCTTATTTTTATAGAGTTTAAAGATTATAAGATGATGAAAAATAGGGGGATCTCATAAATAGATAAATTAACACTCTAGGTATGTACCTTTGAATGATTATTCTTGAGTTGACAAGATTGTACCATATGGGTAGTTATTTTTAACTTAGATACTTATAACTTTTTGAAGTATTATTTATCTTATCAAGCCCCTAACTTATGAAAGGATGACACATGGATTCCTTCCATAGATATAGATACTTATAGATTTTACAATTTATTTTCAATTGATAATGCTTGATTGAATAAAAATTATGCCACCTGTCATGATCTTAATTACATAGCTACTTAGGAAATTTAAACATATTTAACCTACCTTAATCTTCTAAGTCCCATGTCAATGATATTTTTATGATTGGAATGATATTAGAATTTTAGGAACCTTTTGAATATAATATATATTTTATTCCTATAAAATCCAAGTGACCAAGATGTCTTCACATGGAATGAACTTAGAGTTTTATGACCCAAAAGACTTCTAATTTTATCAAAAACTAGTTGTGTCCTAAGTGAATGAGATATCAACATGTGGATGACTTAAAATGAATAAAATTCTTGAAAAACTCAAGAATTAAGTTTTTTTTTTTTGAGTTATAAATTAATGATATTATTCCATGTGGATGACTCTTGGGAATATATATGTTCAAGGACTTATAAATTTCACAAAGGCTTTATACTGTTTCATGTACATGGGATATAGATAGATGTCATGATTTATGGAACACAATGAAAATTTCAACCTTAGGAATTAGATGTTCCACATAAAATATTAAATATGATAGCATGTCATCATATTCTATGTTAGTCAATGAAATCAAACCCTAATATTGAACATACATTTGAAAATAAGAAAAGAATCAAAGATGTAAATAATTCATGAATAATGTCCAAGATTTTATTTTATCCCTTTTAGAACTTTTAAATAAAACTATAATTTGAAAACAACCTTAGGTATATGCACATTAGATCAATATTATAGTTTATAAGGTCAATATGGACTATGGATAAATATTTCTTAACAATAATGGGTCCCTATTTGAATTCTAAAAATGGGGTGTTCTGGGGCATAACAAAATTTTATGAATATAGTTATAAGATTAATTAAAATTATTTAAAATATGTTCCCTTGAATGGAAATAAAATATCTTCAAAATCTACCCATGATTATTAAACTGAAACAAAATTAAAATGCAAAGAAATAGTGTTATTTAACTCAATGTGGAATAGATTTTCTAAGTGATTTCTAGATGTATTTTGAGAAGACTTGATGTTATGATAAAGTGGAATAATTTGATTATTTATAATAACAAACCTTTATAAAATTGTGTTAGGACTAAAATTCAATGTTTGAAATTTATGAATTCTTCATTGGAGTGCAAGGGACATGGCCATGATAGTAGACAAGGTTGCATTGTGGCAATATCTAACCTAGAATAATCCTATACCTAAAGAATATATATTATTGGAAGAGGTATAATAGGTTCCTTTAAGTAAATTAAGGATGCCTAAATTATATTTTGAGTATTTTTCAAATAGATTTTATAGTAACAAATGCTCTTGTATATATTATATGTGAATGGAATGGTTAATAGGCCAAGAAGTATAAGGGTTTAAATATTAAACATTTTTAAGCACTTAATGATTAAATTTGAGTGTTTACACATACACAATAAGTGCCTTCATCTAAAAAACCTAAAAATGGTTCCATTTTATCATCTAATTAATCAATAAATTATCTAGTGGCTTGGATTTTTCCTTGTAATGTTCTCAATTGTGTAAGTCCTTTAGGAGGATTAATTTCAAAAAAAATTAATGTTTCAAGATCAACTTCAAGACTTCTCCAATAAATAATAAATCCCACTAAATTTATAGATCTAACCCCAGTAACACATTTTTTAGTATTTAACTTGACATTATAGTTTTGTTATCATTCAAATATTTTTCTCAAATATCTAACATGATTTTCATGATTCTTATATTTTCCAAAGATATCATTTACATGAAATTATAAAATATTTTTCATGAAATAATGAAGTAAATTTTCTATGTCCCTTTGAGAAGTTTCAATATCATTTTTAATAATTAAATGAATGATAACAAAAGAAAATGTACTTCAAATAGTTATAAATGTTATTTTATTTTCATCGCATGGATTAATCTTGATTTGATTATAAAATAAAAATACATTAGTAAATGAAATCATCTCATGAATAATTATATTATCAACATCATATCAGTATTGGGTAATGAGAAGTCATCCTTAGGACATGTTTTTAACACCTCTAAATTTTGTACAAATCATAATTCCCCCATTTGATTTAGTAATAAAGAAAATATTATAAATTTAATCTAAATAATAAATAGATTGTATTAAATAAACATATAATAACTTTTGGATTTATTCTTGAACTAATAAACCTAATTTAGGATGCATAATTCTAATCATTTTCTTAACTATTTTAGCATCAGGATAGACACCTAAACTATGAATCACTATGGATGGATCAAAACTAGGCATATCAACATAGGTCCAAGGAAATAAATAATTAAAATAATGTAATAGTTCCATATGCTTTCTTTTATTTGTAAGATTCATTGATGTTATCAATAATAGAGCCTTATGCTATATTTTAGTACAAAGAAATTCAATGATTTTTTTGGGTTTAATAACATATATTGATCCTCAACATATGAATTAGTAATTGAATAATTTAGACCATATAATGGATTTTTAACTTCAATAAGTGATGGCTAAAACCCCTTAAAATATGAATGATTATTTAAATGGAATTAAATTATCACCTTAGGATGGTAAAAAGATAAATCCAGATATGATCCCAAATATTATTAAAGGAATTTAGCCTTAGAAAAGGCATTGATTGTCACAATATCAAATAACATCACTCTAAGTGTTTATCCTTAATTTTAGATACAAAATAAAAATAAAAATAATGCCAAGTATAAAATAAGTCATGTGAGAGGCAATCCTTAATTCTAAAAGTATTACAAAGTATATAAAGGGATTATGTGTAGGATAAGTGTGATGTGAACAAAATATGACATGTAGTGCATGTTATAGAGAAATAACACTTTTGGAGAGAAATTATAGGATATAAATAAACACAAACATGGATAAAATCAAAAAAAAATACCTACATGTGTCAATCACTAAAATAATGATCATGTGGATGGGATAAGACTGAGCCTAAAAGGAATTATATTCTTTGTGTATAAAGTTAACACATGGATGAAATATTCATAGGTATAAGTTGAGTGAACAGAAGTTGGTATAGGCTAATTTTGTCTAAGATATATATAGATAAGACATAGGACCTCTCATTCAACATCTTAGACTATCAAACATATATCATTTCTAAATAAAAATGAAGATAAAACTTAGTGTTTGTACAATTATTTTGCCAAAGAAGGCTTGTGTATTATTTGTATACATTTATAGATCAGAGGTATAGGATAATTGATATAATGGAATTAATGTGCATGGAATAAATAAGCCATTTTTAAATACTTTTTTATTAATACAACTAAATGTTGATTGGAATTGATGTTTTCTTTACATAAGTTTTTATTACAATTTGAATGAGTCTTTATTTATGAATTATTTAATTTTAATATTTATTTATATATCAATGGGGTTTTTAGTGTTCCATTTCTACACCTCAAGTGAGTAAAAAATTACTAAGGTGTAACTGATATTCTAGTGTTATGAGTGTGAATGTCCTTTTATGTATTGTATAGGGCTAAGGAATATCAATAAAAATAATAATATTTTGGGTTTTCTACCAAGACCCTCTTTATACAAAGTGTGGAGATTGATAGAGTATGTGTACAGTCATTTCTAAAAATAGTTTTATGTTGAAAATATATATATACATGGTTAGCTAATCCATGTATAGGCATGAAATAACTAGAGGAGAGAATGATTTAATGCAATGAAAATGGGGATGCATGACTCTATGGAAAGGGAAGTGAGATAATGAAATATAAACCTAATGAAAAAGTAGGAAGAAATTCATTTCAATATCATGGGTACTTACATAAAATAGGTAGGGAATATGGTTATTTAGTGAAGAGAAGATAGTTTCACCAATGAGGAAGAGATGATACATGTTGGAATATCTTAGGTGGAGATTTAATTTCCAAAGATTGATGAAAATCCATAAGGAACTAGATGTTGATGCATCATTCTAAGAGATATTAAATGTTTAAGATCCACATGGTGGTTACTATAATAACCTAAATCTATTCATGTTAGATAATTAATCTTATTTGGATCCTTATTCTTTTTACACTTATGCTAAGTCTAGTTAATTTGTGCATTTATTATAATTATAAATGCATTCTATCCCATATTTATGAGGTGGATTTCACCTCTCTTGTCCACTTGAAGGTTTTGGGAGTTAATTTCACAAGTAACTCCTCTACCACATGTCACACACATCCTTTTTTCTAAAATAGGATTGGAGACACTTGGTATATGTTTGTAATAAAAAAATCATCGTATTTATAAATCAATCATAGATTGAATAAGATAGAGCATACCTACACTTCTGATTGGGAATACAATTTTTAATCAAGAGCATGACCAATATGGGGATTCACTAGACCTGATTAGGGGATCACTGATAATAATATATCATACAATGTAGGGTTCCAAAGCCTACAGTCTAGCATAATAACATAATAACACTAAAATAATCCTAAGGTTTAATATTCACATATTTTAATAAACAAGAAAGTAAATATAATTTAGTGCACACCAAAGCTTGTGGCACAAAGTGCAGGTTAGAAAAAAAACAACTAAACTAAACATGTATAGAAGACATATAGTCGAATTAATATGTATGGAATCATAATGCATGAAAATAAAAGCACAACTATGTTATATATATAATCTTACAATAGAGAAATAAAGTTAGGAATACTTACCTTGAAGACGAACCCATCAAACCTCAATCTCTCCCTTGGACAAGGTTCTTTATAAGAGATTTTTGTTGTATGTAAGGATAACAAAGACAAATTAGCTCTAGGCTTAAAAACCTATATATGTATCTAAAATACTTCTCCACAAAACAAGATCTATATCCCTAAATAAAATATGGAACCCTAAGATTTATTCCTCAAGTAGAATGGTTAATAAGCAGATGCTGATTCACACTTATTCTTCTTTAGTTTTATTCTTACAAATGGTTGGAAATGAACTTGTATATATATGTGGATCTTTCCCTAACTTATTTCAAACATGTTAGTTGTACAGTGTCAACCCATTAAATCCTATATGTTTTATGGGACAATTCACTACGTATGAGCTAGGTCAGTCGAGTGAAAAATACCACTAGATTGTACAAGGTTGACCCAATTGACCTAGTATAACCAACTATCCAAAAGGAAATGAAGGTAAGAAAAGGATGATGGAAAGAGGAAAATGACTAGAATGGTAAGGATGAGGAGAATAATCTTAGGGTTAATGTTTATAGGATATGAGTGTGTAGAAAACAAGTGGCTAAAGGGATAACAATATTACTAAGCACTAATGGTATGCCCACCCCTTTCTCAATGTACCCCTTAAGGTGTGCACTCAAAGATATTGAGATTCAATGGGTTATTTAAAGATATAAAGTGTCAGTAATCAATAGAAGTTTTAAAATATTATGTGTATGTATATGCCCCACTTGAAGCTCATCACATGCCGTATAAGTGTAACACAAGATGGTGCTTCAACATAGAACATGATAACACACAACATTGATGCTAAGTAAAGTGAAATAAGTATAAAATAAGATAAATGAGAGGATATAATTGGAAAACACATATATTTTTTCACCTTAATGTTATAGATAAATAATTAGATTGAAATAAAAATTTGAAGTCATCCAATGTGAAGAACACTAGGTGAACCTGTAGAAGTTAATTCAAAAAATAGCCAAAAATTAAAATTTTTGAAAAATATACATATTATAGTGGAAAATAATCTCTACGTCTTCAAGAATCTAATGAATTTTTTGGTTTAAAGAATGGATGAGTAAAAATAAATATATAAGAAAAAGAAAGAATTTGTAGGAAAATAATTGAAGAATTTGAATTGTTGAAAAGTGGTTTTATATAGGGGGAAAGAGAAATCATTTTGTTATTTTGACTTGTGAAAGAGAGAAAAAAAACTCTGGAGACTTGATGAACTAGGATAGTGAGGAGATGATAGGATAGACAAGGAAAGGCTCCAAGAATGGTATCAATGGGTGCATTATAGATATGCAACTATGAATCTCAAACCAATTTTTATTATTTGTAGTGAATTAAGTGTATTTTTAGTAATTTTGAATTTTAGACATTTCTAGATGTTAGAATGAGACAAAATTAGATTATAAGGGTAGAAAATACAGAATGGGAAAGGGGTTTAGAGGAATTAGGAATAAAGCTAAAAATGCACTTTTTTATGAAAATATGAGGGATCAATAAGCAAAATGAACTGGGTTGACCCAATCAACCTAGTAGGCTAAAACTAGGTAGAATCCACAATGTTGACCTAGTAGGTATGGGTCAACCTTATGCATTCTAAAAAATACTAACCTAATGCATTTTTACAACTAATTCAAAAGGTTTAGAATGATAACATAGTAGTAAGAAGGGGAAAATAAGAGGTTTAACTAAGATTTTGGAGCCAATCAAGATAGAAATAAGGAAATTTTGGTCAAACTAGCTTGACCAAATAACCAAAATAAACATGACAAAGCATGTAGAAGGCCTAAAGAGGGCTAGAATGGATTGAAATGACCAAAGGATGGAAAAAAGGATCGAATAGGATAAAAATAAGATAAAATGAATAATTTTGAAAATAATTAGGCTCATTTTTTATTTAAAAATGTAAAAAGAATATATTATGACTATACATGACATGAATGAACTAATACATCTTGTGTTGTTTCTTAGTTATAGAGATGAAGGTTTTGGAGATTGGTGGATGTGTCCTAGTTACCAGCATTATTAGATATATTTTTAAATAGAGATAGGACTGGACTAGTATCCATAGGTCTTGGAGGCATAAATAATATGTGCAAGATCTGCATGAGTGTTGATTTGTTGGTCATATTCTTTGATTATTAGGAATGACTAACTAATACCTTTAAATGGGAGGTGGATGGGGATGTGATAGAGGTGGCCATCACACTAGAGGATGTCCATGCCATCATTAGGCTGACCATAATAAGAGAACCAATAGCCACAGGGATACCAGACATCATAGAGGAGAGGATAGCCTTAGGCATGTGAGCTACAAGATTAGAGATGATGTTGGGAGGATGAAGAGTTAGTATGGATGATGTATATACATCAAAGATTCTAGATATATATATATATATATATATATATATATATATATATATATATATATATATATATATATATATATATATATATATATATATATATATATCTAGAATCTTTGATGTATATACATCATCCATACTAAATATATATGATAGGGATTGTAATGTAGTAGGTGTTATGTCATAAATTAGATGATAAGGTACCACTATTTTTTTAATATGATCTAGGATTTATCATCTAGATATAACTCATACATGATCTGTATGAGATGTTGGTTAGAGAGAAGAAGACCATGGGACCAATGATATTACTGATAGCTTGGATATATGATAGGTTTTCTAGAGTGTAGAGATAAAGAGAGGACCAAGTAGTGTGGGTCATACCCCACATGTTAGTGCTACAATCAGTGAGATGTATAGACATAGTGTGGAAGACATATAACACATAATGAATAAATGGGTGAGCTGGCATATAGTTTTACCAATGATAGTGAGGATATAGGTGGTTAGACACTACACATGGTGGAGAGAGACACATCGGGTGGTATGAGTACTGGGACATATGGGCCTGCCTCATCTAGCAACACTAATACTAATGCTTGAGTAGTGGGATTGGCATGTGAGAGAGCCATGGGGAAGGAGAGGACTAAGACCACTAATATTGAGACTGATACTTAAACCATGTTATGAGTAACCATAGATTGGGTGAACATGATGGGGAGCAGAGCAAGATGATAGGGAGGTAGAGGTATAAATACCAAATATACCACTACCAACTCCATAATAGGAGGAGATATGACCATTGAGGTCATAATGGTGATGGAGACATTAGGAGAGAGTAGAGGTTGTTTTCATCCCTAATGAGCCAATAAAGGATTTAGAGGAGGGATAGATAATAAAGAGATTGATCAGGTAAAGGTTGAGATGGATGTAAGCTATGATAGAGGTATTTAAACTAAAGAAGGAGGTCTTAGGAGGTTGTGTAGATGGGAAGACTATGCTAGGTGGTCATATGAATGGAAAGATCATAGTATCCAAGACACAAATATGTAATAAAAGATGGTTATATTATTGATTCATGTTTTTATTTAGAAGTAGAGATAGATAGATATTTTGAGGTATAACAATGATCTAATATCCATCTAGTGTAATTTTTTAGGAGTAGTTGAAGATGTAGAGGAGAGATGGGAATCCCTAGTGAGTAGATCACTACATGACATCCTAGATGAGACACTATAGCCATATAACCCTACTTTATTGGAGGACCCCAACATACCATCTTCCCTATCTTAGGCAATCTAGTATAGACTAGTTGGGAAGGTAACAAGATAGATACGGGTGTAGAGAGAAAGGATTCAACCACCAACAAATATGGGTGTAGGTGAGATACAAGAATGGCAAGCCCTAACTAAAGAGGGATATATACATCAGACCATGGTGATGTAGATGAAAGAGATCCAAACCTAGTTGATACAATCATAGGTGCATGTAGTGCACATATAGGGATAGGTAGAGGGATTAAGATCTCATATTAGCTCTTTATAGCATACTATTAGGAGGAGTTGGACTAAGGCCTCAATAGGTAGTGTGGCTAGGCCATGAGATAGACAAGATGATACCCAACCATAGAGATAAAGCATTATATATGGTTATATTTTTTGTATCAAATTCATGATATATATATATAGATCATTTTCGTATATTGATTTTGATTATGTATGTTGTCATTATGGTTTATTATGGTTTTGGATGTGGATGCTTTGGATATATTTATTTCTAGCACATGTATTTTAGTTCTGTTGTATATGTTATCAAAAATATATGAGATGTGGTTTATTTTCTAACATCATGTAGGACACATGCATGGTTAAAAAGAAATAGGTAAAAAGGAATTGTAAAAATATAATCAATCAAGAAAATGTACTACACACTATTTCAAGCTAGGAAATGTGTAATAACAAGAAATGACCAAGTATAAAGAACCAAGAAATGGTAAAACAAGATGGTGAAAAATGATTTGTTTTTAAACCAAAGTGAAAGATTTTTGCACAAAATTAAAAAAGTAAAATCATATTAATTCACGTTGGGAAGTATAAAATAATGTAATTAAATGGAAGGTATGTAAAAGGGAAAAAATGGTAGAAACATAAATCAATTATACTAAATCATGCTGGGAAGTATAAAATAAAAAAAAATTGGAAATAAATTGGTATTAAATTTATCACACTAATTCGAGGTAGGAAGTATGAAAATTTTCAAAAAATAGTTGTATTATTACATGCACTTGGAAAATAATAAGATAAAAAGGAAAAATAAAAATGAGGTAAGTATAAAACACACTAAATCAAGATGGGAAGAATGTCAATGATGTGTAACTTCATAATAAATCAAATCTTATCTCATATTTCACACATGTAATTTTGTTTGTGACTTGTATTATTGGAAATTGTTGTGAGGAATGTCAGGTCCTATCCATGGACTTACACTAAAACTCCAAAATAAAACACCATGGGGGTGGAAAAATTAGGAAAACTGGGTAGCAAAGGATGTGGGTAATATGAATGAAACATGTGATAATTTGTGAGGATGGTCAGGTCCTATCCATAGTCTTATAATGAAACTAACAAATAAAATCCCAATAGGAGTAATCAATACACAAAATAATATTTTTGAAGAGTAAATATGAGGGATATAGATAATGAAAAATGGAGTGTAAAAATAAATACTTAGGCATATTATGAGAAGACCTTAGGAGACAAGAGGCATACTAAGGACATGAGAAGATACTAAGTGACTAGTGGTCGTCTATGTACAAAGGAAACTGGTTAGCTATAGACATAAAGATTTATAGGAAAATAGGCATGATACAAAGATGAATTCATGAAGGTATATTGTTATAATAAAATTAAAATGGACCTACCTTCCCATGATGTGTTCCTCATTCTTTAGGACCCCTTACAGAGCCATCAGTCTACTATGAAGATTGGGTACTTGCATGAGAAAGTAGGTATCGCTAAAAGATTTTTTTATTATCCTCTTCTAATATACTAGCCTACCACACCTAAAAGGACCTTGGATCTATTTTGAGGCCAAATATAGAGTTTAATCTTCTACTAGAAGAAGGAGATGTGATTTTAATTTCATCTTTTAGTGTGATATTACTTTTAAGAAAAATTTTGCCTTTTATATCATTGCCTTTTATTTTAAATGATTTGGATTTTAATTTTTTTATGGCATTTTTGGATTCATCCTCCATATAGACTTGGAATGATCAATCATGAGATACATAGTGATACACATGAATGAGCTATAGGTTAAGGATGAAAGAAGCTAAGTAACCAAAGACAAAGACTGACTATGACACTTATGCTTAATAATGAACTAGCATGTGATCTCAAGTCTCAAACATTTATATACTTAGTTTGAGAAAAAGATAGAAGGGAAAAAGGAGATCAAAAAAGTGGATCAGTGTAAGGAGATATTAATGAGTAGGATTATTTTCTAACTAATCACATGGTAAAAGGGAGACAATGACCAAATGGAATAGGGTTTATATAACTAAGTCACAATGATAATTAACTATGAGAAATGGAGATAAGAAAGCAAATAATCATGAAAATGAAAGAAAAGAGTTTTGATAAAAAATCAATCAAAATAGAGAAAGCAATGATAAAGAAAGATAATCATATGTAAAATATAAATTATAAGATAAGCAAGATATAGTACAAGTAAGATCAACATATATCATAAGGAAACATTTGACACAGTGTCAAATGATATAATTTATAGATAAAGATAATATTGGAGTACATCTCCAACCCAAATAAAAAAGTGAAAGCACCATACATGTGCTCATAAATACTGATAAATCTATCCACACACATTATCTAAGACATCGGATAAATCTCTATGAAGTTGGAGATGAACTGTTACTAATGTCTTGTCAATCTTTAATGAATATTGGGGAAATAATTATCTTCTAATATCCTCCATAGAAAAAAATGGAATGATTTATGGATCATGTTGAGGAGGGAAATTAGTCAAGGGATGGTCAAGCATGGGATAAATATCTATGGGAGATGAAAGAATCAAAGGTGGAGAAGGATCCATGGGTGAGAGAAGCTCCACAAGTGAAAGAATCACATGTGGTGGCTTAGATGATAATGAAGGGACCATAGGAAGTGATGGAACCATAGGAGGTAGAGGCCATGGGAGAAGAAGGAGGATACTTATTCTAGGGACAACCTATGGGAGGAGTGTTATAAGGTTTAAGAATAGATACAAGGTGATCCTTAAGATTTTGTTGAAGGATGTAGAAATGATTGGTATGATGGGTGATGCATTTATGACATAGACAATAGACCTCACTATACTTGGGTAGATATTAAGGAAGTACCTTCAAGGGAGGTATGGATTTATATAATTATGGGGGATAAGGATGTAAGATATCAATATATTTCTACAACTTATGATAATGGGTGAAAGAATGATTATCTATCCCATAAAAGGAACATATATGCTTGTGAGTGGTTTTAGTAGAATCAATCATATAAGGAGGTGTAATAAGAATGGAAGAAGAGGGAAAAGACTCATCATCCCATTTAGTGTGAAATGACACTATCTTAGGAAAAGTAAGAAAACCATCACCAAGGGAGGGTGATGATGAGAAAGGAATGGAACTAGGTTGAATAGATGATGTAATGGAATTGAAAATAAGGGTAAGATCAACAAAAGTAGGAGAAAAATAAGATTGACTATAGTGGGATGTACTGATGGAGTAATAATATCTATATAAGGTCTAAGGATAGTCACCCTAACCTCAAGGGTAAACTAGATACAAGGGTCAGGGTACCTAGTAAAATAATAAGGTCCTGTCATAACATGATCCATGAGCATAATCCTACATGGATCCTTAGAAATTGGAAGTGTTGGTACAATCTTTACCCTACATTAAAGGAGAAAATACAAAATAAATAACTATAAGTGAAGTAGAATGATGAGATGAATGAAAAAACTCAAGTAAAGAAGAATGATATTGGATAATCTCAGCATCACAGTCTTGTACAAGATTGCCTAACAATGGATCATATAAGGATTAACCATCATCATAATCTAGGGTGTGAAGGTCAATGATGTAAGTAGGGATGACCTTATCATCTGATGAGGTATGGTGAATAAAATTCCTAGTCTTGGTCAAGACTATAGGAATTTCATTTAAAGGACGCTTGCGAGAGCGAGGTTGTAAGGAAGTAGGAAGCTATGAGATGAAATGAGGTGAGAGATTAGAAGTCTTGATATTTAAGTTAATCTAATTAGGTTCATCATCATAAAAATCTAAGAGGTTAGGAGGAATGTTCCCAATGAGTTCATGATTCTCACTGAAACCTCAAGTTAAATTAACATGAAAGTTAAGATGTTGAGACTCATAGAATGGAATACTTAGAAAAGGATCAAGAGTAGGAATCTTGAAGACACCATGCTATTGGAACTATTGAAAATTACAAGGCTTAGTGTCACCTTGAATCTTATAAATAGATCCATTATGAGGGAATTTAATGCATTGGCAGGTGGAAGAATCAATAACTCTCATGCGGTGAGTTCATGGCCTATCAAGCAAGATGTTATAACAAAGGGTAAAGCTAAATATCATCATATTCATGTAAATGGTGATAGGTTGGATAGTTATAGGAAACCACAGACAACCTAGAGGAGGTATTTTCATTCTATTATATCCTTGGTAGTTGTTGCGTGTAGACTCGATATTACATTCTAAATACCTAAAAGTTTTAATGAAATCAAGAAAATTAACATATGTGTTGAAACCCTCATCAATAAATTAATGTTTAGATTGTATATAACCTATTTGGATGATAATAAATAAGGGATTATCATCCACACAAAGTAGAATCTCATTGATAATGATAGAGGCTATAGGAAATTTTAAAGAAAGAAGAGTGTCTATAGTTTCATCAACATTGATAGACATCTCCTAACATTATTATAATATACCATCCTCATATCTAGATAATGTTACCTCCTATCCTACTAGGTGAGGATGAGGGACATTCATCTCAAATAATAATGCCATAAGATGATTTATATGATGTGGAGAAGTCCTCATAAGCTTAAGGAATGGAATTTGGGATGGGAGATTAGTGAGCTATTCTATGGGATCCCACTCATCATAACCCATAATACTCTTGTTATATGTATGTGCATAATGGTTAAGAAGGTTTTTAGAAGGAAGTGTCAAAGTGCATTGAAATTTATGATGATAAGAATGAGAAGGTTTGGGATGAGGTTGTAAATTATGTTGTGATAATGAATTAGCTAGTTAAAGTTGATTTGGAGAAATGGTAGAATAATTTTTAGTAGAATATTGATCATCGTTAGTATTGGAAGATGATAGAAGAGTGGTAGAAATAGAATGGGGAGTGTTATCCAAGGGAGAATCAGAAATTAAATCATAAAAATTAATAAGGTCATCTTTCCCTAACTCATTTAAATTAGCTGGAGAAGAATCTTGGATAACACAATATGTTTGAGATGGAGTGTAGATAGGTTGAGAATCAATAAAAGCAACCACCCTTCACATATTAGTCATGATAGCTACATTCTCCAAATAAGTTGTTTCAACAATAATTTCTACATTATTGGTAGAAGGGGAGGATTTATCTTTATTGTATTGAATAAGTTGATGATTAGGAAGATGGTCTTTATAGATAGCTAAATGAGCATTTGCTTGATTTAAGTCTTGAGTTTTATCAAGTGATTTATAGTCCTTAAAAAGCAATTTCATAAGATTTTTGATGCTTACAAATGATAAAATCATGATCAAAATTAAGATCAAGAATAAAATACATAGCTAAAATATTAATTTGTCTATAGGTCTCATGAAAATGACCCCAACTAGCATGGAACCAAAAAACACTTATTAGGATCATACAAGGATTTCATAAGACAAGTAGGGTCAAGCTTTTGTGGAAGAGACCTAGGTAGATGCTTATGAAATTAAGATGAGGATAGAGGTTTATAAAAATTAATGTTTTTTGGTGAAGATAAATTAGGATTGGTGTACTTTTGAGAAGGGGGAACTAGTTCTAACAAATGGGTAGGAATGACAGCTTAAACATTGTGAATGGTGTCATAAGAATCGATAACACCATCACTAGTAATATTGCAAATTTTTTTATTAATTAAGAGATGAGGACTTGAAAAAGGTTGGGGTGGCTCAAATTTATGCACTAGGAAATCTTGATATTTATCTTAGTCAATAGCCTTCTCCAAGGTACATGGAGAGAGAGTATAGACTCGATATTATAATTTAGGAAAGAGGGTATTGGTAAAGAGATGGAAAAGATTGTCATCAACCATATTATGATCACATTTATTTTAAAAATTGTTCCATATTTTAAAAAAGGCTTTATTGGTTTAATTTTTGCTTTGTTTGCAATTTATGAAATGGACCAAAGTGTTTTTGGGAAGATCACTAGTTTGTAATTTTTGAACAAAAGAATTCACTAAGTCCTTCAAACTAGTAATGAATTGAGGTCTATGTTGATTATACCAATCCAAGGCATCACATGTGAGGTTTTTTGAAAGGAGATTGGTAGCATCAAATGTGTTTAATTTTACCCAATCCTTATAAATATTTCCAAATTTCTTAAGATGAAGGGTGGGATCGGTTGATATGTTATAAGAAATTGTATGTGTTATATCTCCTATGTCAATGTTAGAAATTTGAATAGTAAGAGGTTCATTTTGAAGATGCTTAGTGGTTTTTTTGATTAAATGAAGTTGAGGAATGATATTTCATTGAGAATATCAAAGAAGAATTAGGGGAAAATTTTAGTTGTATGTGCCCCAAGACATTGGTTTCAGATGAGATTGAAGGTGAAGAAGCTAGTTTTGCATTATCATCATTTGATTTGTGTTATGATATTGAAAAGTATTAATTTGATTGAGATTTGAAAAAAAAATTGATGTGTTTGATTAGCATTGTTAGAAGCATTAGATTCAGTATTAGTGGTTTTGTTACCACAATTGGTGTTGATAGGATCTTGAGAGGAATTATGAGAATGTGATGCACTAGTGGAAAAATTTGCTTGTGTAGTAAAATATGAAATAGTTAATCATTAAGATGAAGAAGCACTAGAAGTATGATTGCCTTGGGTATCAAAAAAATAAATAGTAGATGGATTAAGGATATTGGATCTTAAGAGAGGCCCACTAGATGTAAAACCTACCATGTTAGTTGAGATACTAGGAATGGAGGTATAAGTAAGGAAAGAAGAAGAGGTCATATCATGAGAAGTGATCATCTTTGAAGGAAGATAATGAGAATCAAAGAAAGTGTTACCCATAAATAAAGTTGAGAATATAGGAGTAGATGAGTGAGGCTCTTTAGTTTGACCATTAATCATAAGATTGTAAATGGTAGAAGGATCCTTTCCTCGATGTTGAGGAAATTTAGAGATAAATAAAAGAATTTCAGGAGTATACTCTAACTCAAGTTGGTCCTATAATAAAAGAGGAGAATTATAATACAAAGAGGTATTGTGAAGGGTTCCATAATTCATTGTGCAAGTGGTAATATAAAAGTTATTGACATCCAAGAGGCTAGCCCTTCTCTATCTATGGGAGATCCTATGAGGATTGGTAAAGTTTATTATGTTTATTTCATGCAACTCAATGTTTTCATCAAGAAAAAAATGCATGATGAAGGTAAAGGAGGAAAGATGAGAAAGCAAAGAACCAAGAAGTGACTAAAATAGTACAGGGTCAACTAGGTTGACCTAGCATAGAAATATGGACTTAAAAATTATATATGGTCAAGTAGGTCAATCTAATATAGTGTACAAAGACTAGAAAAAGAGGTAAAATGGGTTTCAAATAATATAAGGTTGACTAGGTCAATTTTGCATAGTGCATAGAGGTTGGAAAAAGGTATAGGTTTAACTAGGTCAACCTAGTACAATAGATAGGGAAAATGAGAAGGTGGATAACAAGTTATAAAATAAAATAATAAAAATTTTAATAGCTAATCTAGGAAACTAAGAACTAAAAAAAAATAGTCAATTAGATCAATGATATCCAATTTAATTGAGGCACACAATACAAAACCTTGCACTAATACTGGGTAATGTAAGTTGTTACATACGTAATTGAGTAAAGAGCAAGAAATCAACTTGGAAATGAAAGAGATAACTAACTGATCAACCTAAGATGCCTTATTATATTATTAAGACATTATTTTTAATGTGATGGGAAGCTAGACATAAAGCAAAGAACTAGATAGCAATCTAAGGATGGTTTCAAGTAGTTTGGGCTGAAAGGGACTGTAGTAGCAATTATACAAGTTTGGTATTAGGTCCTACCCCCTTAATTCACACATAATAGTGAAAAGGGTGTTGGGTGCTTAGCCAAAATATACCATTAACCATGCTTTATACTTGACTAGAGCATCAAGTTGGCTTCTCCATTGGTGATGAAATCTAAGTAGGTTGGCCATGGGTAAACAAATGTTAAAATTCTTGTTTATTTTTTATGATTTATCTATGTGTGCATAAAATGGAAATAGTGAAATTAAACATTTAATTAAAAACCTCGTAATTAGACTATGTGAATGATTCTAGGCATACAAGTAAAATGAAAAGAAAGTGTGAATTAATTACAAGAATATAAGGTTAATTCCAACTTTAAGCAAGGTATAGTGTTGACACTATATGCACAAAATATAGAATAGGTTTGAACCAATATTATATAAATAATGTCTAAAAATGAATAGGGTCAGCCAAGGTTGACCTAGTTATTTAAATAGCACATAGAAAACAAAACTAAATTGACAAGGTCGATCTAGTTGATTGTGCATGGGCAGTTTTGAATATTGAAAAATATGAAAGGAAAGACAAAAAAAAAAGAGACAAAGATATAGAAAGTAACCTTGGTTAATCAAAAATGTTGAGAATGAATATTTCTAGTCAATAACCTTGGAATATGCTTGATTTCTCTACTAACTAGGTTGACTGGGTAAATCAAGCTTTGTAGAATCTTGTTATTGAGTGCCTAGAATGTACAAGGTTGACTAGGTTAATCTAGTAGCTAAATATGGATGTGTAACAGTGTGCAGGGTCAACTGGGTCAACTTAGTAGTCTAAACTGTAAGTTTGGAAGTTTGGAAACCTATATTGGGTCATATGAGTCAATCCAATTACCTATTCTTGAAAACATGCAAATAGAGATTAGAATTGGGTTGATAGAGTTGGTCTAGTATAATGGATATATGATAAAATAATGCTAAAAAGAATGAAATATAGTAAAATAAATCTTACAAGGGTTAGTTTCACATCAAGTTCACCAGAATTTAATATTAAGGTGAACTCAAAGTGAGGCTAATGCTAATAATAAAGGAAACAAAAATGGAAACATGAAGACAATCCAACTAGTGGTGGGATAGGATTCACATCGGGTTCACTAGAATATATTGAATCATAAATTCATCATGTCTATAAATCAATCTTATCTCAAAGAAGTTAGAGAATACCTACACTTATAATTGGGAATACATTTATTAAGTAGGAGCATGGCCAATATGGGGATTTGCTAGACTTGATTAGGGGAACAATTATCACAATACACCATGTGAGATAGGCCCATAGTTTAACACAATCATGAAATAACCATAAAAGATCCTTAAGGTTTAATATTCACCTATTCTAATAAACAAGAAAGTAAATCTAATCTGGTGGACACAAAATCTTGTGGAAAAAAGTAGGGGTTAGAAACAAAAATAAAAACTAAACTAAACATGCATATAAGACATATACTCATGTAAATGTATACGGAATTCTAATGCATGAGAATAGAAGCACAACTTCATTATCTATATACTCTTATAATGGAGAAATAAACTTAGGAATACTTACCTCGAAGATGAACCCATCGAGCCTCAATATCTCCCTTGGATAAGGTGCTTTGTAAGAGATTGTTTAGGTATGTAAGGATAACAAATACAAATCAGTTCTAGGCTACATAACCCATCTATGCATCTAAGAGACTTCTCCACAAGATAATATTTTTATATCAAAATAAAGTATGGAACTATAATCTTTATTCCTCAAGTATAATGGTCAATAATTATATGTTTATTTTCACTTATTATTCTTCAATTTTATTCTTATAAATGGTTGGAAATGAATTGGTATATATAGGAACATCTTGCCTTAAATCCTTCTGAATACATTAGCTATATAGGGTCAACCTAATTGACCCTATATAATTTTTGAGGATGATTCACTAGGTTTGAGGTAGGTTGGTCAAAAGGACAACAATCTCAAAGAGTGAAAAATACCCCTAGACTCTACAGGGTTGACCCAATCAATCTAATACAACTAACTATCCAAAAGTTAATTAAGGAAAGAAAAGGAGGATAAAAAGAGGAAAATGACTAAAATGGGTAAGGTTGACAAGAATAATCTTAGGGTTAATGTTTTAAGGAGATGAGCGTGTAGATAGAAAGTGTAAAAAAGACAATAATCTTATGAAGCACTAATGGTTTACCCGCCCCTTTCCTAGTGTACCCCTTAAGGCATGCACTCAAAGAGATTGAGACTCGATAGGTTCCTACAAGATACAAAGTTTCAGTAATCATTAAAAGTTTGAAAATATTATGTGTATATAACAGACATACTAAAAAAATTTCATGTAACTCCTTTTCCCTCTATCTCTATTTATTGATCTCTTCTCCCTAATTATTCAAGTTTTAAAATCTTTATCTTGTTCTTGATCTTACATCCTTGTTATGCTCTTTTTGCTTAATTTCATTCTCTCTCTATCTCTTAGATTCTTATTTATATGTACTTGGATATTCATTATTAAAATACTTATAATATATTGTGGGGTTTTTCTCCATTCGATGGTTTCCCCACCTGTAAAAACTCTCTTCTTAATGTTATGGTTTGATTTAAATTCAAGATAACATTGTTCCTTAACTTATTTTATTGATTATTCAATATTTTAATTTGATATTTTTTAATATTCTTTCATGGTATCGGATCATGTTTCTAATTTAACATTGAAACTTGAGTTTTGAAGGTTTTTTAGAGGAGAAATTTGATTTTTTTACAAGGACTTGCACCTTTGTATCCAATTTTTATCCTATTTCTCCATTTTTATCTAAAATTTTATCATTTTTTTTCACATCTTTACATTCTAATGTGTATTTCAAATTTCTCTCAAAAAAATTATTTTTAGTTTTTTAGGTTGGTTTTACAAATAAAATATGTCATTTCTTCCATTTTTTAAAACCTGTCACATTAAAAACCCATGTAAAAAAGAAGACATATCTTTTTATTTACAATTTTAATTTCTAAAATGTTTATAGTTTTTGTTAATCTAGATTGTAAAAATATACTATTAAATTTTTAGAAAACCCCATATCAAATTTTTGTATAAATAATAAAAAACACACTTGCTATTTTTTATTTTCAAAAGGAATGTGGCTAAGAAATATGGTTTTTTAATTTTGGACATTTTATTCACCATCTTGAGTATTTTTATCATGAGTATTTTTTACCTTTGGAAATTTTGTTGAGATGAATATTTTTAAATATTATTTAGATAAATTAATTTTTTATAATAATTGATTTTTTTTAATGATATCTAAATTTGTATCTTTTGTTCTCATGACTTTTAAATTGACATTTCTTTTTCATATTAAAGAAAACTATGAAAACTATTTCTTTAAAAATAATGAAATAGATGCTCTTAATTAATAAAATACATGTCAAAATGACAATTTAAATGCTTTAAAATCCTATTTTATTGATAAAATGACAACCATGAAATCTCCTATTGGTGTTTTACATGATAAATTTGTTCCTTTTTCACATGATACTAGTCTCATGATGAAACTCATCTACTTCTAAACAAACTAAAACTTATTTTAATAGTTCTTCTACCAACATGAGATTAAAAATTATGAAATATATGAGATATTAAAGTGGTGGTCATGATAAGTTTTAATATGGTATTATTGAGCATATTTTTTCTAATTATAATGAAAATTGTAAAGGTCTTGGATATAATGCTTCAATGTTTCAAATGAAAATTTGAAATCGTATCATACTCCTCATTGAAGTAATTATAATACAACTTATTTTGATTATCATGCTTGGAATGCTTATGCTTTGGTTAAACATAATAAACATTGCACACATTATGTAAAACATGGGAATAATATCTCTAATTTTTGTAAATTACATCCATAAAAATCTTGGGGTTAATCTACTCATGACCCTTTGCATTTTTAGAAAATTATTAAATATCCTTTCTCTAAGGTTAACACTATTTAGATTACTAAAAATGATAGTTATTTTAGAGACTTTAATTTTTTTTTATGTGATAGTTCTTCTAATGATTCACATAAAATAATTTTTTTAAGTGACACATATTCTTGGTCTCTATTTTGATTAAACTCATCTTTTATGCATTCCTTATTTTTAATTTCAAAGAAAATGTGCTATGATTATGTTGACTAACTTCTTTTCATGTAGAACTTCACACTTTTTTATGGAATTTCTCATCTTCATTTTCCTTGTACATTTACTTTTATTACATTATGTATGTAGATTGTATTCTTTGGAATATTGGTTAATTAACTTAAAATATAGATGTTAACATGTTTGTTTTTTAGGGTTTCATGGATAATTTATCCTTATTGTTGGTATTTTTGTATTGTGGATCAACCACATTGTCCAAAGAGGTTTCATGGAGAATATTAATTATCACACTTTCATCCTTGAAAATTTTATCAACACCTTCTCTTCTTCTCTTTTTTAATTCTCCAAAACTACTATTATTACTCTTGAAATAAGCTTATATTAAGGGGGATATTAATTTAATTTCAACTCCATTCCTTATTTTGTAAAATTTTTTCTCCACTTATGTACCCCAAATTAATCTTAAGGGAGAGTCTTGTATAATTAATCTTATTTGTATCCTTATTTATGTTTTTAGGTTTATCTTATGTCTAATTTATGTGTGTATTTATTATTATTATTATAAGTGCATTTCATCCTATAGTTATGAGGTGGATCTCACATTTCTTATCCACTTGTAGGTTTTTGGAGTTACTTTCACAAGAAACTCCTATACAACATCACACACATCGTCCTCACTTGTAAGAGGATTATAAAAACTTTTCACACATGTTGAAGCTTTATCATGTAACTCATTTTCTCTCTAGCTCTATTTTTTGAGATCTTATCCCTCATTCTTAATGTTGTACAATATTTATATTTTTTTCATCTTATATCCTTATGATCCTATTTTGGATTAAGATAATTCTCTCTCTCTCTCTCTCTCTCTCTCTCTCTCTCTCTCTCTCTCTCTCTCTCTCTCTCTCTCTCTCTCTCTCTCTCTCTCTCTCTCTCTCTCTCTCTCTCTCTCTCTCTCTCTCTCTCTCTCTCTCTCTCTCTCTCTCTCTCTCTCTCTCTCTCTCTCTCTCTCTCTCTCTCTGTACTTTGAGATTCATTATTTTAAGACTTATAATATATTTTGAAGTTTTTATCCATTTGATGATTTCCCTACTTGTCAAATATCTCACTTAAAATTTGTGGTTTGGTTTCATTTCAAGGTAACAATAGTTATTATGTTTTTCATTTATTATTAAACATTTTAATTAGATAAATGGTAATATTATTTCATGTCATGAATAATTTATCATGTTAGTTTTACCCCTTTTATCCTAAATTGATATGTGCACATAATTAGTACCTACTTTTTTACTTCACCATATCTTAACCATATGAAAATAACTATTTTTATTTCAAGCCATAATTTATCATATAAAAAAATGTTTTGATTGTAAAAATGTACCTTTATCATTTGTATGGATAAACTAAGATCCAAATATTATCCCTTATCCCAAATAAGGGATAGAAATGGCTAATAGTTAAAATAGTGGGAGGCATCCTATCCCTATAGAACATTGTTTTATTTTTCCTACTAATATTACATATGTTAAATAAACTCCTCCATTAGTGTGTATACCATATTTTTAGGCTTCCTCTATTTTCTATTAATATAAAGGCACATTAAAGTCACTTATTATTCAACTTATAAATTCCAATATAGAGGCATATTCAAATAATTTCACATTGAGCAAACGTTTACTATTCTTCCCAATTTTGATTATAAGCATTTCAAACATTTTTTATCCAAGCCACAAGAATATTTTATTCATCCCTAAGTAAATAAAAATCAAGCATAGGAAATCATATAAAAAAATGTTTTGATTGTAAAATTTTACCTTTATCATTTGTATGGATAAACTAAGATCCAAATATTATACCTTATCCCTAATAAGGGATAGAAATGGCTAATAGGAAAAATAGTGGGAGGCATCCTATCCCTATAGAACATTGTTTTATTTTTCCCACTAATATTAAATATGTTAAATAAACTCCTCCATTAGTGTGTATACCATATTTTTAAGCTTCCTCTATTTTCTATTGATATAAAGGCACATTAAAGTCACTTATTATTCAACTTATAAATTCCAATATAGAGGCATATTAAAATAATTTCACATTGGACAAAAGCTCACTATTATTCCCAATTTTGATTATAAGCATTTCAAACATTCTTTATCCAAGCCCCAAGCATATTTTATTCATCCCTAAGTAAATTTTATTTGATTCTATTTGCATTCATATAGTTAAAGGATCACATTTTCACAAAG
This sequence comes from Torreya grandis, assembly GCA_037957365.1. Lineage (NCBI taxonomy): Eukaryota > Viridiplantae > Streptophyta > Pinopsida > Cupressales > Taxaceae > Torreya > Torreya grandis. The sequence continues at coordinate 1,133,812 of JARHVA010004813.1, forward strand.
CACTTTAACTTGTCATGTAGTAAATAAATAAGCATAGGAAAATGAAACTTCTTTTCATTATTTATAAATATCAATGTGATTATTATCAAATAAAATTTTAATGTAACACAATGTAAAATATTAATGATTAATAAAACATTTGTATGATATAGCTCAACATGGTAAAAAGGAATAGATACAACTTGTTGAAATGTTAATGAAGAATGAAGATATGGCCCACACTTAACACAGTTGTTGGATAATAAAGGAAGCCAACATCATAAAAACATGTGAAAGTATGTCTTATATCACACTCAAATATCTCATGAAAATCAATGTGTTATGAAAATTTAAAATCTGAAATATGTTATCTATACAAATAATAAATAGTAACATATTGAAATAATTATACTAGTAATATATAAAAAATTATTACAGGTCTCAATTTTAAATTTTTAATATATTTTGAAATTTTGAAATTTTTTAAATATTTGAATGTTGAGAGACTTTGAGAATGTGCTAAGATTCAAAGTTTTGAAAACAAAATAAAATAAGAGGAATTCAAATATTATTTTTAAGGTGTTAAATCATGGTAGGAATGAGGGAAAAATAAATACCCCCAATCTATGTGTAAATGAATCATTAAAATGTATAATAAATGATTAAGATAAGTAAGAATATACATGTTCCTCATGTGCAAGAGAGAAATGTAATCATGAAAATATAATCAAATCCATAATATGGTATATATACAATGGTAAGAAAGTGGATTTTCTTAAATAATATGCATTAGATGCATTTTAAGATAGTTTTTTTTTTTAATTTTTAAAATCAATTCTAAAAATTAAGAGGGAAAGTGCCAATAGGAAAATATAAATCCAAGGGCTATAATAATTATTGGATAAGGGATAAGAGAAGTAAAAATGAATTAAAAGAAAAGAATATACGTAAAAAAAAAAGTATGTAAATAAATAATTAAGAGAATCATTTAAATTAGTAGATTGGGAGTAAGTAGGAAGTTTTGTACAACCAAAGATATCATCAAGATGATACACATATGTATACCCAACTACAACTTATCAAGTAATGACTTCTTGTGAAGAAGAATGATAATTTTAGATGCCTTTTAATATGAGTAAGAATCATATGTTGTAATATATCCCTTTGCATCACATGTCATATACACATGTAAACCTATATCCTCATGTGAAATAGGATAATATGTAACTAATTTTACATGTGGTTAAACTTTATAAATAACCTATTGTGTCTTAGTATTTGAAGACCACTTTTTAAGTGTCACTTTATACTTACGAGATTATACCATACTCTTTAAAAATAATTGAATAGATTTATACATAATTGTATCATGATCATAGATTGATGAATAAAATAATTATATAATATGATCATGTTTAATAATTGATGGATAAATTTAAATGTGATCTAAAATATGTAAATCATGCTCTTGAATAATTATGTAGACTATTTTATTATCATGTTGTTCAATGATTGTGTTAGGTAAATTTTATATAGGAGAAGTAGAAATCATTTCTTCCAAAGTATATTCATATTTTATTCCTATAATTTTGACCACTTGGTTATAATGAATATATTTGAGACATATATACACTATATAAGGTACTACTTTAGTATTTTATATCCAAGCGTGTCCTAAGAGAAAATCAAAGACCCTTTTTTTCTTGGTATAACTAAGAATGGAGAGGTAAACATTGGAGGTACCACTTTTAAGGGTATCACTATATGTCCAAGTGTTTTCTATTGTAGTATATATTTTTAAAATTCCCAATACATTTATGGTAGTCACAATATGCATTGGCACCACAAAATTTAGATTGTGGCCTAGACATGTACACTTCCATTGGTGGAGGAAGAGTGATGAGATTAAATTCAAGTATTTTTTATAAAAATACAAGAGGTGATTATGGTAACCTTAAAAATTACCTCTTTGGTGGAGATTTTAATTTAATATTTTATGTTTCTTTAGGATGGTATTAATTGTAACATTATCTTAGTTATTGATTTCATTTGGTTTGCTCTTATAATTTGGATTGCTTTGAAATTTGAAATTTTAAGTAGAAAAGACATTTTAAGTATACTTAAACATGTTCAAAGTATTGAAGTTGACATCATACTCTTCAACTGTATGGCATAGTTCTTCAAAATATTAAAACATATCAAACATAATTGACTCTTGAAGTGGAGAGAAAATTTTGGGTGAAAAAATCTTGGAGCTCATTACCATCCATTTTATTTGTAATTTTTCCTAGCATAATATTATGTATTAGAATATATTCACTGATTATTTCATTAGATCCTTGTTTGAGGTTTACAATTTAAGAATATGAAAGCTTTTCACCAATGTTGATAGAAAAGTGTGCTAAAAACTAATTTTACAAAATATTGAAAGCCTTTACTTATTAAAGAGTAATATTGTATAACCATATGATAGAATAATCTTTGATACTTATAGGTAAGATATTTGTAAACAATTTATCATTATCTTCATGGTACATATAAGCTACAAGAAATGCATATAAATGTTTTTTAGGATCACTTTTGCCTTCATATAAATAAATATTAGGATCCAAAAATACAATTATTAATGGATATGATTCAGTTTAAAGTGTTATGTAATAAATAACATGAGCTCATAGAGGGGATAACATGAGAGATATCTTACTCAATATGAGATAGCTTAGCTTGGAATGCAATAAATTTATTATCAATAGCAAAATTTGTAGATGTAATTATAGGACTATAAGTAGCATAATTAGGTATACGTAGAGATATAGTTTTAAAAACTAAGTGATGTTATCAAACTAAGAGATGATATTATAATATTAGCTACAACTGTATAAATAGGAATATATGTAATGGTATAAGTAGAAATATTGGAAGAGCTATCTTGGTGTCCTTATTTTTGTTCATAACTATCAATAAAAAAGAATCAATTAAAATTTTATGGATGACCACAAAGGTATTTCATAATTTTTTCTTCATAAGTTTGACTAGTTTCTTCTTGAGTATTGGGTTCTAAAAAAATAGCCATGTTGTACCTTTTAAGAACATGAGGAATAACAAATGAGAAATATTTTTAAGTTATCAATTTAATAAAATGTATAACATATGTTTCCCCTTGTTCCAAAGTCATTTTAAATTTGACTAAAACTATTGGAGAAGAATAGTGACATGATATGGTAGGTCAACCATGTGAAATAGGAAGGCCATGAGATTGTGACTTGTTTAGTGTGATCTAGGAATTTGACTCAAGAGAGGATGGTTAGTATTGTGTTAGTTCCAAAATAAGAAAAATGAAATAAATACACTAATATCATAACATCTCTAGGCCTAGACACTAGGGAGAGATTAGTTAACAATCATGAATGAAATACATAACTAAAATGTAAAATAAAAATATTTTACCTTGCTTGGATGCTCTAAAATTATTTTTGTGTTGAATTGCTCAACTTGTGCTCTTGAAGTACTTGGCAATGGAAGCTTGACAACCTCCATCTCTCCTTGGCACCTTTGGCTAGTGGCTTGGCTTGGCTTGGAATTAATTTGGTATTATAACACTCGTTACTTGAAAATTTTTGCAACCAATCCTACATTATAAATTTGAACTAATTAAGCTTATAAATTATGTTGTGATACCTCCTATTTATAGATTTTTGGATTTGATCAGAATCAACCTCAACCATCCATCTCAAGATTGAGATGTGTGGTTGAGGATTAATTAAATTTTTAGAATTAAGTTTGTAATTATCCTCATCATTAAATTGGAAAAGGGGGAAATTAAGAGGCATGGAGGGCATCATGGAAGGCATTGATGAGGCATGGAGGGCATGAATCCAGATATTTATGGCATTTATGGCCTAAGGATGTCTTCCCAAGAAATGAGATCACCTGATGATGTAGATATTCAATATTCATTTCCAAAACAAAGTATTCAATAAGTTTTCATGGATTTATTAATTAGGACTTGATTTGGGTTAATTAACTCTTAAGCATGATTAAGAAATTTGTGCACAAATTGCTCAAATTGATCATAACGTCTTGTTATTGGTCCTAAATTTGACTGTTTTAGAATTAGAAGTCACTTTTAGATGCATTGGATGCATATTCCCATTTAGCATGTTTCCAACAAAAAATAAAAAATGCACTAGTCTTATGCAAATGATTTGATAAAAAGGAGTAGTACATAGCATGTAGGTGCAAATTTGGCATTTTGACTTGAAATGAACTGATCAAAGTACGTTGGCCCATAAATTGCATTACCCCATTTAGGGATACCCTAGCCAAAATTGGCACTTGAATATGTCAATTTCACATCATTTAACGTGTTTTAGTGTTTTAGACCAAATTATGCATTTTAGATGGAAACTAGCCAAAAGCCTGATTGGAGGTTATCGGTGGTCAGATTTAGGTGTCTATAGTTTGACCCTATTTAGGAAGGTATTGCAAGCTATAAGCATAGTAATGTCTTCTCAAAGAATGAAAAGGTCTTGTATGCCTAAAATTGCAATGATGATATACTAGTTATATGATTCTCCCTCAAGGTAATGGTTGGCACAAGTAGGTTGACAAATGATCCCTTGAAAAGAAATAAGTAAAATGAGGGGACCAAAGAAAGGAAAGATGATGGGGTGAAAACATAATGATATTGAAAAATTAGTCAAAATCATTGAGAATTAAAGTGATATGATGTACAATGGTTTACCCAAAAGTGGTTATAAGCATTATACCTTGATAGTGGAAATGTGGTATTATAACATAATGATTTGCCCAAAGGTGGTTATAATCATTGAGAAGATGGAGCTACCCCAATTAGGATAGACACAAGATAATAGTATGCCCCTGTATAGGTATAAAAATTAAAGTGGTGAAAACACAATGATTTGTCCAAAGGTAGTTATAATCATTAAGAAGTGCAGGTGGGATGGTGTGTAATGATTTGCCCATAGACGGTGATAGTCATTGGACCCCAATTATAGAAAACATGATAAACTTGGCCAAGGATGATGAAAATTTAACATAGAGGGTAATGATGAATTATAACAACCTACTAGTAGGGAGATTCTCATCTTAACTAATAAATTTTTGAATTCTTTCATGTTTAATTACTTTATTTGGGATATAATTGGGAGTGAAATAAAGATGCCAATGCCGAAGAGATGTTTCCATTGTTGAATATACTTCTTGAAGTTGAGGCTTGTTGTAGCATGTGATGGTAGGATTTATGATAGAACACCATAAATATTGGCCAAAATATGCATTAAGACTGACTCCCATAATCTAATACTCAATAAAAATACAATAAACTAATGATAGAAACTATGATGACAATATAAACATATGAATAGGGATGGATTCAAGTGTAAGTGTGCATAATAAATAGACATAAATTGAATCAAGGAAATAGTGCTAAAAGTAAATAAATAAGTAGATAAATTGACAAAATAAGTAGAAATAAACAAATAATGCAATAAAAAAATCCTACAAATAATGTCCCTAGAAAATAGGTGATAACTTAACAAATGAAATAAATGGGGGAATAGAAGAAAAGGAAGGGGTGGCTGAGCTATCTCTAGATTCACTAGGCAAGTGGATGCTTCCTATATAGTTCCATGGATGTAATATATAATAAAAAACTTCAAGCCAAATTGAGTTCTCCTAGGAAACGGGAAGAATGTGATAACCAAGGAAAACAAATAGAATGGATATGATAAAATAATGGTAATGACCTTGAAAAATGGAAAGTATGTGAGAGATAAAAAATGCCAAGAATGATGGGGAAACTAAATGACAAGTGATTTTCTTGTAACTTAGTAAGGGTTCCTAGAATCCTTTAGGCAAAGAAGTGGTCAATGTTTTTGTTCTATTCTAACAATTTTTTTGAAATGTTTTTGGAAGTGTTTTGGATTGTCATGACTCAATAAATAATGATGAGAAACCAAATGGTTCAAGGTCACAAAATGGAAAGAGCATTTAAACTAAATTTACTCAAAAAATGGTGAGAGCATGGCCTAGGTTGCTCACAAAATGGTGAGAGCATGGCTGAGGTTGCTCACAAAATGGAGAGAGCATTAAGAAAAGGGTGACTAAGCTAACCTTAATAAGTATTGATTGATACATACATATTCCTAGAATAGGATCTCAAGTCATAGTATTTTTACCCTTATAGTAGAGGAAATCGACTAGTGCAGCAGCCAATTCAAACAAAACAAGTACAGTTGGTAAAAAGACATAGTATTGCATAGGAAATGGAAAGTTGGTTCATCAAGGCTTAATAATTACCCTAGTTTTCCCATATTTAGTTATAACTAGGACATAATGGCATAAATAAATGGTACTAATTTTTCTAAAGGTAGTTATAATTAACAACAAGACTGATGGTAAGAAAGAATAACAAATGAAGGATGCAACTACAAAAACTTCTATCACACTATCTCAAAATATGATCTCTATCTAAAGTTATTAAACAAATTATTGAACTGATCAGATACTTTGATGCTAGAGCTATATAATAAATGCCAAAACCAAGGTCAAATGGGCTAGGCTTTTAGAACACATTAGGTTTATAGGTTGGAAATGAAAAGTAAATACATGAAAGAGGATGAATAAGGGAGGTATGTGTAAAAATAAGAATAGTAATAAAATGGTATAACTAAAATAGTCCTTACAAACAATACGCCTTAGCATTCAATCATATTACCACTTGAGATTAATAATATTTATTAGCTCTAGAAGTTCCTCTCTATCTAGTGTGACAAGCCTATATGCTCGTGATCCATAATCTATAGTGATGATGAAAGGACCTATCCAGTTTGGTTTAAATTTCCCTTTATGTTTCTTGTTAGCCATGGTATTATTTTAGTTTTCTTTGAGAACAAGATCATCAAGTTCAAATTTTATATACTTTATATACAAACTATAGTGGCTTTTGAGTCGATTATGATATGCTTGAAGATTATTGAGTGTGGTTGTGCATTTTTCTTCAAGTAGATCTAGCTCTTGTAGGTGAACTACTCGATAGTCATGATCATCAAGGACTTGCTTGAAAGAGATTCATAGTGAAGGTAATTAAACCTTAATGGGAAGGATAGATTTAGTACCATAAATAAGTGAGTATGGAGTGGCTTTTGTGGGGGTACAATGATTAGTAGGGTATGCCCAAAGGGTAGGAAATATCTGGAGGTGTCAATCATGACTAGCATCATTGACAATATTTTTGAGAATGTTGACAATTATTTTTTTGGATGCCTTGACCTACCCATTACCTTGAGGGTAATATTCTATATAAAAATGTTGGGTGATGTTGTATTCAGTACATAATTGGTCTACATCTTTGTTTTTGAATGATCCTCCATTATCAGATATAATGTTAGAAGGGATATCATAGTGGTAGATGAGATGGTTGAAGATGAATTTGGAAATTTGGTTTTTAGTCATGTAAGTGAGGATTATAGCTTCAACCCACTTAGTTAAATATTTAGTGGTAGTAAAGATATATTTATGGGCATCAGATGAAGTGGGGTTAATCTTCCCAATGAGGTGAAGTCCCCATGTATAAAATGGCCATGGTGTCAACATCAATTTCAATGTTTTTGTTGGGGCATGAATCAAATTAGCATGTCATTGACATTTGTCACATTTATTTACATATGTAGTGGGATCTATGTCCATTACAGGACAATAATAACCAATACATAAGAGCTTTTTGGATAAGACTACCCCATTAGAATGGGTTCCACATACTCCTTCATGAAATTATCTTAATGCTAATGTAGACTCTATCAAATTTTTAAAATGAAGAAAAGTTCCATTAAAAATATGATGGTAAAGAGTGGATCCAAGTAAAGTATAATGAGTGGAATGATGAATGAAGGCTTTGGCTTGTTTTTGAGATAGGTTAGTTGGTAAAACTTGGTCATGAAGGTAGTTGTAAAGGTCTGAGTACCAGATAGAATTAAGACCAACAATATCATAAATCATGGCAATGGTTGAAGGTTTATGAGTTGGTACTAATAAATTCTTGACAAGGAACTGATACTCTCTAGCTTTATCTATTTGTTAAATCAACGAGCCAATAGTAGCCATGACATATGTGGTTTTGTTACTAGCCCTCGGTATATGCTCAAACTGAATGTTAGAAATTTGATTTTTAAGAGTGTCAACTATGGCTTTATATAGTACCATATAGTCATCTTTGGTCTAAAAATGATCTATGACCTAATTGGTTATTAACTAAGAATCACCATAAACTTGAAGATGAGATATATTCCAATGCACTACTTGTCAAATTTCTACAATAAGTGCTTCATACTTGGCCATGTTGTTTGTATAAAGAAATTTGATTCTGAATGATTTAGGGATTAGATCCCCTTATGGTATAATAAATAATAGGCCTACCCCAATCTATGTGCAATGAATGAACCATAAAAATATAGCTTATAAGGTTACTCCTAAAGGGGTGTATCAATAACGGTCATGATGGATTCATTAGGAAATAGAAACTTGAGTGTTTGGGTGTCTATGAGAGGTGCTTCAATAAGTTTATCTATAAGAATTTTTCCTTTGATTGCCTTTTGATTGACATACTCTATGTCAAACTCACTAAAAATCATGATCCATTTAGCCATTCTACCTTGCAAAGCTATTTTAGATAGTAGATACTTGAGTGGAACTACCTTTGAAATGACCATGGTTTAATTATTCAACATGTAATGATGCAATTTTTGAGTTGCAAAAACCATGGCTAAACAATATTTTTCAATAGGCACATAGTTATGTTCATATGTAGCCAAGGTACGACTTAAGTAGTAAATAACATGCTCCTTTATATTATCATTATGTTGAGCCAAGAGTGCCCCCAGAGCATAATCAGTAGTTGATAGGTATAACAAGAATGGATTTATTGGAATTAGAGGTAATAAAATAGGTGGATTAATAAGATAATCTTTGATCTATTGAAAATTTGTTTGGAGGTGATAATCCCAGTGAAGTGCAACTCCTTTATTCAAAAGGTACATAAATGGATGGCACTTTTCTACTAACTGAAAGATGAAGCATCAAATGGATTGGATCTTACCCTACAAACTATAGAGTTGCTTCAAATTGGTTGGTGGTGGCATCTCAGTTATAACATGGATTTTAGATAGATCAACTTTAATATCTATATGAGACATGATGAAGCCAAGTAATTTTCCGGAAGTCACACCAAACATAGTTTTATTTAGATTGAGTTTGAATTTGTACTCTTGTAGTCTTTCAAATATCTTACGTAGCATTGTTGGATGGTTAGCTCTGATCTTGGATTTTCTTAATATGTCATTGACATAGTCTTAAACAATATCATGCATCATATCATGGAATATGATATTCATGGATCTTTGATATGTATAGCCCAAATTCTTAAGGCTAAATGGCATCACCTGATAGCAAAATATTCCCCATGGAGTGGTAAATTCTATTTTAAGCTGATATTTTGGTGTTATTCTAGTCTAATTGTATCTTGAAAAGCCATCCATGAGTGAGAGCATGTCATAACCTATCATATATTTGATGATCATGCCAATATTAGGAAATGGAAAATCATATTTAGGACAAGCTTTGTTGATGTCTCAAACATCATTAAAAATTCTAATTCCTTCAAGTTTTTTGCTAACAAGTAAAATATTAAAGATCCATTCAAAGTAGTCAATGGATCAGATACATCTTACTTCTAAGGGTTTTTCCAATTCTTTATTTACTAATATAACAATGTGAGGATGCATCTTATATATCTTTTGTTTTACCAATTTGGCATCAAGATTAACCATAAGGTGGTGCAAAACCAAGGTGGGGTATAATCCTAGCATGTCAGAATAGGCCCATGTAAATATATCCACAAACTCTCACATAGAGCTAAAAAATGTCACATTCCTCTTGAATGAGGGATGCACCTAATTTTATCCATTTCAAGTCTGATAGATTAATGATGTTTACCCCTATTGTATCTTCAACTAGAAGGGTCAAACCATCTTCTAGAATAGTAGGTAACAACTTAAATTGTTGGACTATGTTAGGGTCCTCTGTTAAGACTTGCTCTTAAACTTCTCCTAGGCATGATGAATCTGAGTCTCCTAATGGGAGATCAGGCCATGTAACAAAAATAGTCAAAAATGCTTAGAGAATTTGATCAAATACTTTCTTTTGCTCAAAACTAAACTTAGATTTGTAGGTAAGTTTGTCATTAGTGGTCTCCTGGTCTAGATTCGAAGAGAATGAACACCCCCATCTAATGGTGCCTAAAACAAGTTTTCACCACTAGATTGGCCTTTATCTTTAATTTTACCCTAGTTAGAAATTACCTTAAAGAGGTTTTCACTTGGGACCTCAATGTTTTACTTTTTTTTTTTTTGGCTAAGGGTATTCACTCACTCTCCAAAATAGTCTACAAGATCTAATGTGATTGAGAATCCTAATTTTTGATCTCCTAACAGAACATTGTCTCTAAGGCCTATGAAATCATAAAATGCCTCATCATTTTGGAACTCATCAATCAACAGACTAGATTCTTGTTAGTCCCAATATATCAATAATGTATAATATAATGGTAATGGATTGTGATGAATGGCTTGGCTAAGGGTGAAAATGTCATTATTATCAAATAAGTTGGTTTCAACTAGGTTATCAAAGGTAAGGCTATGATCAAACTTGACTTCACTATCGGCATTATCATCACTAGTCACTAGTGATGGAGTTTGAATAAGATATGTGGGGTCACCCCTAGGTAGTTTAAATCCAAGTTCATAAGGTCTTTTATACTTAGTCATGGAAATTGGCTTGATAGTTCCTTGCTAATTTAGTCTAAGGACTTGTCCTTCATAATTGTGATGCTCCATGATCCTATTAGGAATAGGATACTTTGCATTTTTATAACAATCAGCTTGGTTGTTATTATATAACCATGATTCATCTCTTCAAGAGGGTCAAGTTCTAGGCTAGATGCTGGTACAAATGTGATAGGTCCCTTGTCTTTATTATTTATTTGCTAATGCATATGTGGAATGGACTTAGATCACCCAAAGGTTTTTATATTTTAAGGAAGATTGGTGATATGAAATGTATCATGGGTCACATATTCTCCTGGTCCATTATTTGAAATGGTGAAATGATTGGAAGGTTCAAGAGGTGGTATGTGGGAAAGGGAATCTAAGGTATTAGGATTTATGTAATTATCTGATGATGGATCAATAAGTATAGCTTTTCCTTCATCCTACTTGGAACTTGGATTCATGTTGTAATTATAATTATATCTTTGAAATTTGGCCTCAAGATGATTCTAGTGTTCATATGGTGTAAATCTCTTAGACTAATCACCTCTATTCTTGAGTGGGAAAATTCAATACATTGGTGTAGTGTTAATAGGACTGTATGGATCTCATGTAACTAAAGCCTACCTAAAATCATGTTGTATGATAACTCAAGATCCAACACGTGGCAAAGTGTATCATGGGTTACAGGCCCAATAATAAATGGCATACTGATGGTGCCATGTGACTCTCTTTCCTAATTATAATAGGCTTTAATAGTTATTATTTCTGGCTAGAGATCTATCATTGTATACCCAACAAGCTTGATGAGATTGAGAGACACTATGTCGAGGCCAAATCCATTATCGATAAGGACACATTTCAATTTATGCCATCTGATAAAAAAATTTATGTACAATAGGTTATTATGGAGTAGGCTAAGGGAAGACATATAACTTTGGTTGAATGTGACTTATTGGGCTGGAGCTAGGTGTCCAACCAAAGCTTAAAAGTTATCAAGGGATATGTCACTACTAATAATGGATTAGGTCAAAAATTCATTCAAGATGTTTTTGTGGATTATTAACATTTGCAAATAATCTAAAATAGAAATTTGTGATCATGTCTTTTGTAATTGTTCCATAATATAAAATTTCTTGTCTTGGTCAATAATGAATGGTTTATTCTGAGGTTGAATGATTAGTTGGATGATAGGCGAAGTGGTGGATGGTGATAGTAATCTTCGACCTCTAAGTTGTGATTTAACAATCAAGATTAAATATTAGACTATTATTGCTAACTGATGTTGGAAATGGTGTGGGACTAGATAGGATAAGTCTCAGTTGCAAGTGCACTTGCATGTGGTCACATGGCAAGAATGAGTTATCTCTATAAGATCTAAAAGTGGAAGTCCTAGTTTGTTGGTTTGCCTGTATGCAGTTCCAAGTCAAAGAAAGATTATTTGTGTGATTTGGTTGAATGTTGTTGTTTATCAATGGTCTAGGTTGATTAGTACTTGGTCTAGGATTAATGGAGATGGTATTAATGCTACCCCCTACAATATGACTTAAAACCCTATTGTAGTCATGTAATATTGCATGGTAGGTTTGCTGGTTGTCACCATTTTAACCTTGATTTTGTCCATTATTTTGTCATTGTGGATTTTGCTACTGATTTGATTGATTCTACTGGTTTGGCCTTTGATTCTGATACTATTAATTTTACTATTACATTGGTCATTATTTTTATTGTTGATTATTCTACTACTATTGATTATTATGTTGGGGAAATGGGTTTTGATAAATCCCAAGAGTTTGATTAGAAGTGAAAGCACCATTATCCAATTTTATCTCCCCATTATCCAACATATTCTTGATTAAATTCTTTATTTGGACACATCTTCATATATTATACCCATTAACTCAATGATAGTTAGAAAATTTATTTTCATGGTACCTATCAAGATAAATAATGCCTTGTGGATAATATTTTTGTATGGGCCAACTAATCAGATTAGTGGTATCAATCTTATGAAATATAGACTCAATTGGTTCTCTTAGGTCATTAAAGACACAACATGCAAGGATGGTTCTTCTAGGAGGAAGGGTTTTCAATGGTAAAGACTACTTACTGTATTTTTTGTGCAGGTATTGGTTATTATTCTTATGGCATTGCTTAGAGAGGTTTCTAGGTAGGAGTAAGTTGAAAAGGTGGTGTAGATGATGTGTGCATAGTTTTCACATGATGGGATTTAGTTACTCTATTTCCCATAACATTCTTATTTTAGTTGAATTAATTCAATCTTTCTTGATTATTGGCCTATGTTGGTTGTGATGCTTGCACTTGGATGGGATGTTGGTCATTTCCATGAATGGTACCTATATTTTGATTATTTTAATTGAGCTTGATGACTCCCTTATTGATGAGCACTCACTTGATCAACAAACTTTTATCAACGATCTCTTTAAACATATGTACACATTGCAGTTCCAGATGATAGGCTATCTCACTATAAGTTTTTTAGTAAACACAATAGATAATTTTTTATCTAGTAAACTATGGGTGAAATGTCTTGCAAGGGCCCTCCATCACTACTAATAACCTGAAAAACTCTCCCTAGCTTTCTACTTTGATTATGTTAGGTCTACTAATGAAATATCATGTTTAAGATTATAGGAATAGTGTTACACAAATTTATCAAAAAGATCATCAAAGTCTATTACTAAATTCTTGGGAAACTTAAAAAACCACTCCAAGGCTGGTCCAACCAAGCTCCTTAGAAATAACAGCAAAATGTATATGTCACTATACGCCAATAGTTGACATGCGACAAAGAATTCAGTCAAATGAGCCTTAGGGTCACATTTCCCTTTGTACTTATCAAATTTAAGTGATTTGTATCCTAGAGGAAATGGTATCTAAAAATACTCCATGTTGAATTGATAGGAACACATGTCATCCAATTTGAACTTCTTTGTTTGTTTCCCTACTTGAATGGTAGCAATCACATCCTTCATCTATTGTAATTCTTGGGATAGAAAACTAGAAGGAATATTGGTTTGATAGATAATTTGTGTTTAGATAGATGTTTGGGAGGTCACAAGTGGAACACATTGACTAGGGTATGATGGAGACACATGTTGAGGTACATTGGCTTGGTTGGGGAATGGACCAAGAATATGCATACATGGATTGGGATGTACTTGAAATTGCACCTTTGGATACATGATATTCTAGTTTGGGTTTGTGATAAAGGTTTGAATTGGAGGATTTTTTGGCTAGAATGAAGGGATATAACTATACTATGCCTACTATGGTTGAAAAGGGACATGCTGCTGACCAATCAAACCTTGTTGTTGAGTGGGAACTTGGGGACCAAGACCCTATCTCTAGATTTGTGGCACATTTTGAACCAATGGTTGTCTAGTAGGTACTTTAGAAACATGGGGACCTCCTTGTTGTATGAATCCCTATAAATAAGTGAAAGCATGTTACAGATTAAACATCTATCACTGACCAATATTTACATGTTGTTGACTAGTCCTTACATGGTTTTGAATTGGCATATTAGTCTATGATTGTATAGGTATGCTCATCATTACTTAGCGAGGTTGAATATTTATTTCCCTTGATTGAGGTGTAAATGTATACATCCTTTATTGCATTGATACACTAGACTATGTCTGCTATTGTGGAATACCACTTGCTACTTTTTGAGGGGGAGTAGGATTCATCACATTCTATCATTGAGGTGTAACATTAGCTATTGTTGGATTATCTAATCCTATAGGTTGTACACTTGAGGAAGTGACTAGTAGAGGATGGGGTATAAAAACTCCTATTCTTTGGTATGATGATCTACTCATGGGATTAACTATAGGTACATGTTGTTGGCTAGTTGTTTGTGCGTTAGTACCATTTTGATCAAGATTGGACACTATTTGCACATTATCTACTACATTTGGCTCATTATTCAGTGTATAAGCTAAAGAAACTTCTTTAATAACTAGCATATGTATCAATTTATCTATCAAAATGGTTTACACAAATGGGTTAGAACTCAAATTTTCTTGTTTAGTTAATTCCATCAACACTCCTATTGAAGGTATTAGGTCAATGAGAGGCTTACTTACCATGTTCATCTGATTGAAATCATGTGCTAAATTTAGGTAGGTTTGGTATATTGTTTTCATTTAGTTAAATTTATCTTCCATGATGTTTTTCCCTCGATAGGATATATAGGGGTCTTGGTACACTATTTGGACTAGAGGCATAGGATTGCTAGAAGAATACTATTGATCATAGATGATATTGTAGGGCACTCTTACTAGACTTGGTAAACTTTCATGGGGGAAGTTTGTTGAAAACTTAGCCCCTACCTCTATGGCCCTAACAAAAATCTCATCTTTGTTCTCTAACAAATTTTTCTCAAACAAAAATGGATCATACATGAAAGATCTATTGTTAGAGTATGATTTTTGGAGTATTGGCTTGTCCACCATGGGTATTGTATCTAAGTATTGTATGATTTGTTCTTGGTCCTATTTTGTGTAAGGTGGTGTGTTAACCAAATAGTTAGCCAATGGATCTTGGCTTTGTGCCACTAATTGATTATTATAAGAGGGATAAAAATCCATCTCATAAGTAATGTTATCCACATAGGGGTCTTGCACCATTTCTTCCTATGCAACTACATTACTAATCCTTGTTTTGTACATGAGTCTACTGTGAGTGTAGGAATACATGTTGGGATCCATAGTCAATGCTTGGTGATAAAAGGTTAAAGAGTTATACAAACTCTAAAAAGGATAGAATCTAAAACAAATGATGCCTTCAACTTGGTATAAATTTGTCAAAAGGATCAAAAGGTTTATGCAAATATTTGTGAGGAAACAAGCTAGTGTAAAATATCTAATGTTTCACTATTCACACAAAGATGAGCAAATAAATGGATTGAAAAATTGAAATGCTCAACTCTAAGGTCAAAGTGTTTCAAATCAGTCTAATCTAGGAAATTAAAATTTGTTAGGTCTTTTGGCCAAATGTGGCATCAAAAACTAGGCTCAAACAAGGCATGTGCTAGGACTCTTGGCCAAATGGTGTCAAAATCTAGACTTTAAAAATAGATGAAATTTTTAATCTAACTATTTAAAACACTTCTAACAAACACTAGGCATTCAATTCTTAGACATGAACTTGGTCAACTAGGTATAAGGTATTGTTGACCATTTTTGGTGTAGCAGGCCAAAAATTGGTCCCCTTCTTCGCTATTTCATGCTAATTCATTTTTTGATTTTTCACAAGTCCAAGAATTTTCTACAAACTTTGCAGGTCTATTTTCTATGGACTCTACAGATCTATTTCTATGGACTCTGCAGGTCTATTTCTATGAACTCTATAGGTCTATTTCTATGGACTCTATAGGTCTATTTTTATGGACTCTATAGGTCTTTTTCTATGGACTTTGCAATTCTATTTCTATGGACTCTGCAAGGATGGAATTTCTATGAACTCTGTAGGTGTAAAATTTTGATAGATGAAGAACTAGTTTAGAGCGCGTAAGGTTTTACAAAGCTTCTTCAGACTCTTGTCTAAAGAAATTCATAAGGGAAGAGAGCTAAAATCATTTATAAGACACTTTTCCTTAAGGTTGGAAGAGTGGTTCAACGACATAATATTTCCAAGAGTGAGCACCTTTGAACCGTTGAACTAGTTCAATTGCTTGGTTCAATTGATAGGTTCAACACTTGGTTTAATTGGTGAGTTCAAACACCAGTTCAATCACTTGGTTTAATAGCAAGTTCAATTCTTGGTTTAATTAGTGAGTTCAACACTTGGTTTAATCACTTGGTTCACCACGGAAGGTTCAAAGGCTTGGCACACAGTGTTGAACCATTGAACCATTGAACCATTTTTGGTTCAACTAGTCGGTTTAATGGCTTGGTTCAAGGGAGCATCCTAAAGCCAAAGGACAAGAGCCCTTGTAGAGGGCAAGAAGCACTTCAAAGGAAAAAGAGTCACAAAGTAAAGTTTTTTTTGGACTTAGCATTGAAATGAATTCTTTCAGACTTTTGTCTGAAGGAATTCCTTTAGAAAAAAAGTTTGAAGGAATTCAGGGAAAGACCGCTAGCCCAAAGCAAAACAGACCTGGGGAAGTCAAAGTAGCTAATTATTGTGGACTATTTATCTATGGGAAAAATCCTAAAACAAAAGAGACCCATAGAAAGGGCTGAAGGGACAAAGGCCACCAAGGGGTAGGTACCCGTGCAGGGGGCTCCTGACAGCCAAATGAAGGGCTTCTCTCTAGAGCCGAAGGACACTTCCCCTTTAGGAGGGTTTGAAACAAAGAAAAAGGCCAAAGAAAGAAAGCCAAAGGAAAAGTCCAAGCAATGATGGGTACTCGAACGCTAAATTTAAGATGGAAAAATAGCCATTGGTTTTTTAAAATGCTTGCGTGCCATCCATGGAAAAATCTCAAGGAATGCAATGACCCACCAGAAGATCACCCTCAAGGGCTAAAGGAGCAGAAGGAGAAAAAGTAGGAAGAGGACAAAGAACCCAAAGAATAAAGAGAGAAAAGTGCCAAGTGTAGGAACAGGTAGATTGTCCAAGTGGCGAATGGAGGTGTGCCGATTCAAGAAGTTACTCCATTAGGTGATATAGTGTTTATGAATTGATCATTAGGAGGTGAAAATAGCTAGCGACTGGACCCGTTTTCTTCATTTTACATTAATGAGTAGACAAATTGTGTAATCACCTTGAAGGAGGGGTCTTGAAAGTAGACAAATGATATGGCTCATAGTTTATCATTGATGTTTAAGCAGCTTACTCTTCCCAATGATAAGGGTGCACATGGGTCATTTGTAAAAAGGGCACCAAAAGGCCTCCTTCCTTCCCCTATATATGGTAGACTTATCGTTTGAAA
Organism: Torreya grandis; assembly: GCA_037957365.1. Lineage (NCBI taxonomy): Eukaryota > Viridiplantae > Streptophyta > Pinopsida > Cupressales > Taxaceae > Torreya > Torreya grandis. Next base: position 1,151,536 of record JARHVA010004813.1, read on the forward strand.
AAGGATATTTCACATTTGTAAGGATAAGCCCTGTAAAATTTTCACTTGAAGTTAATAAATACATTTTTACCTCTATTCTAGTTAGATATCTATGTGTGTGTCTTAATGTCAGTTTGTGTTTAGTCATTGCTTCTTAATGCTTCCATAGGTTTAACACCAACACGCCTCGTGTCTATAAGGTGCCATTTCTATAGGTGACAAGGAGAACTATATTTGGAAGTGCAGAGATAGAAAAAGCTACTATACAGTGTGACTTTCTACAGCACCTTTGGTGAGTTTCTATTTTCTATATATTCCATTAAAGCCTCCCCATTAAGCTTCCTGCAACCTGGTCCTTCTGCTGGTTTGAATTGTACGTATGTGTTTATCTAGCTTCAAGTTTGAGTGTGAGTAGGTTGAATCATTTGGTGCATCACCTATTTTAGAGTAGTTTTGATTTCCTATAATCCTTATCCCTTTTCACCCCCCCCCCATTATATACCTATATACCTATATTAACACTTATTGGAACAACTCAGATGCATCAAAGGGATCTAGCCCTTACCTAGAGACTCTCCCCTCTAGCTTCTCTAGTCCCATAGGTGAGAGGGGAGTTTCCATTGTTGCATGTGGAAGTTAGGAGCTTGGCCTCCTACCCTGGGTGTAATTCACTATGTCAATAGTTTTTTGCACACCTAGTGGGACTCAGTTTTTACACTCAGTAAAGTTTTAGGATTGATGCTGGTCTTGTTACAACAAATCAAATATCTTTAGCATCTAGTGACTCCACTAGTAAGAACTTCATTTTTTAATCAAAGACTAGTTTAACTTCGTATGCCTAAAGTCACCACATGGTCTGATTTTAAGGGTGTTCCTTTTGACTTCATTGAGTTGCCTTTAAACTCAACAAAAAAGACTGAGGTTTGAGAGGACCCATCCTTATTCATTAAACCACCTTCTTAGACCTGCTGTAAGGAACACATACATAGTAGAGTTGTAGTTACATCCTATCATAGCTATGGCATTACCGTTTATGACTTTTCATGGTCAGAGTCCATTGAATCTCCAATGTTATGACCCAATTCCAAGAGCAGCCCTAAAAAATGTGACTTCTTTTGACAGAGAGGGGCCCATCACAGTCATCAAACACATCATAAATATTTCCAACTTATGCAATATTCACAATGTCACTGAGGGAAATATTGCAATTAGATTGCTAGCATTGTCTCTCAAGGGTAAATCTCTTGACTGGTATGGGACTTTGACTATAAATTCAATCAGTTCTTGGAATGAATTAGGCACTCACTTGATGGACTGTTTTGGAGAAAAGAGTGACCACCTCTCACTTGCTGAGTAGCTAACTACCATGAAAAGAGCCCCACATGAATACATGCAAGATTTCAACACTTAGTTCTAGAAGACATGGGATAGAATCCCTATTTTGGTAAGACCGACTGCTAGCTATACTTTCCTATATTACTTAAGAGCATTGAATAGTGATATTACTATTATGATACAATCTATGGGAGGACATGTGTTGCCTACCACTTATGACATAGACATTATAGCTGAAAATTGCTTAGTGCAGGCTGGGAAGATAGATCTTAGACCCCATATGCCTCTTTTTCCTAAAATGATGCCTCTAATTTAGACCATTGCTCCCACCTTAGCTCCTCTTCCTAGCATAGAGAAACTAGTTGTTGCTCCATCAAATGAGCTTCATGAAGTTAAGAGTCTATTGCAAAGTATGTTAAATGAATTTGTGGCTCTTAAAAGGAAGCAAGCTTAAAGTAACTGACCAAACCAAGGATACCAACAATATGATCAAGCTCCTAGACCCCCTTTCCAAAATTACAATCAAGGATAGGGTCAGCTTACTTAGACCAGACCCTTTCAAGGCTACAACCCAAGTGCCCCTTCATCATCTAAGGTCATGGTGCCCATTTAAAACAATTTGGTGCAGGAGCAACCAAGTTGTTCAGCCATGGGATACGGTCAAGATCAATCTATTTATACAAATGAGATGATGTGTTATTACCCAAATGTGTAAGAAAATTAGGCATCCACCCATTCCCAAGTTTTTGAGACTCCAATGCAACCTAACATGAGTAGCAATCAAGCCCAGTCTGATTCTACCCTCATGAATCATCTAGAAGGAGAATTCTATTCAGTCAATTATGTGGGTGCTATAGACAATCAGGCTAACTATGTTGTAGCCAACACAATATTTAAAAGAAGGGTAATAGAAGAAGCTTAGGATACTACCCAAGTGTCAAAAACACCTTCTTCATCACACACAAATCAAAAAGTCCCAAGTTTCAGACCATCAGTTTTACCTCCAACTCCTCGACCTGCCCCTTAGGCTATACATAATTCCAAGGAAATTTTGAAGGAAGGCAACCCTTGAGTCAATGTGGTTGACTAGATGAAGAAGCTACACATGAACATCTCCTTATGGGATTTGCTGTCAACACCAGGGCAAAAAGACATGCTATAAAAGGAATTGCATGAGCTAGATGAATAGGCTATCCCAACAAGAGCTAACAACATTTTGATGATGAATGGATAACCTTCCACCTTAGGTCAGACCCAGAAAGAAGAGCAGATTCCTCCTTTTTATGTGTCCTTAGTCATAGGATATTTCTTGGTATATAACTATATCATTGATAGTGGGGTAAGCACCTCGGTGATGCCCAAATGCATAGTTGACAAGTTGGGCTTGAAATATGAAGAAATGACTAAGGGAGTCTTGTAGCTAGGTGGAACCCCATCAAAGACAATTAGGGTGGTAAGAGGTTTGATCTTGATGCAGCATTCTTGCCTAAATCTCTCATTTCCTCATGATGTGGTAGTGGTAGATGTCCCTCCCTACTTTGCCATCTACTTATCTAAGGATTTTACATCCAAGATAGGTGGCTACTTAGCATCAAATTGGTCTTATCTAGTTTTTAGAACCAAGTATGGGACTAAAGTCACTGAACCACTCTACAAAGATCATCTGGAACCTTACTCACTCAAGGCAGCAAATGTCAACTATGCCATCATTGACCAGAAAGAGTTTTAGGTAGACTAATCTCCATCTTCTGACTTTGAAAGAGTTGCAGACCTACTCTTAGATGAATGGGGAAGTGACAACTTCAAGCATGATCCCTACAAATTCATAGAGGAGGTGGGACTTAGAATTTATTACATGCATGAAGAGGGTGCTTTTGTACCAAATCTGATGAAGGCTAGCCAGGAAAGTTTAGGGCTATGGTAGATATTCTTTGATGGTTCAAGGAGTAAGTTGGGAGCTGGTGGTGGAGCGGTGCTAGTCTCTCCTTCAAAAGAGACGTATTTTTTAGCCTTTTGGTTCCATTTTTCCTACACATGCAATGTTGTAGAATATGAATCCCTCATCCACAACTTAGAGTGGGTGAGGAAAAGAGGAATCAAAGAGCTGCAAGTGTTTGGTGATAGTGAGCTAATTATCAACCAGGTAAGAGGCCAAAATTTGATGAAGAATTCTCTATTGAAGTCCTATAAACATAGGGTATGGGACTTAGTGGAAAATTTTTGTGCTTTCAATATTACCTCCATCCCTAGAGAATAGAACAAGCAAGCAGATAGGCTGGTGTCAGTTGGTACCTAGTTTGATATTGCTAAGGAAATAGGATGAGACCATAGATCACATCACTTGAAATTAGTGATCCGGCCCTTTGTACTTGACAACATCACCAACTAGTAGGTTTTCAGTAGTGATCAACAAATATCACTTTTATTGCAAGAAGTGGAATTTGTTGCAAAAAACTAGGTTAAGCTGCAGCAGCAATATGGCAGCCAAATTATTTAGTTGAAGAACAATAAGCTCCCCAAAGGTTTGGTCACTCTAGAGAGTATCTTTAAAGGAGATGACCAATTGAAAAGTGACAAGGTGTGCATTGCAACAAAGGAGGAGCACCATGAGAAGGTGGAAATATTTAAGGACAAGCTGCTTGCACCTGGGAAAGTGTGCACATACTAGGAAAGGTAGGCCTTCATCTTGTTGTGCCAAAAAATTACCAATATCTTCACTTGGGAGTATAGTGATTTGAAGGGTTTTGACCCAAGCTTGGCCCAGCATACCATTGAATTAGAAGAAGATGCCAAGCCAATCAAGTAGAAGCAGAGGTCTGTCAACCCAATGATTGAGCCTTTCATGTGGAAGGAACTCACCAAGTTGGTTGAGTCCAAGATAATATTTCCAATCAAACTCTCTTCTTGGCTAGCCAATCTTGTTCCTATTCAGAAAAAGAATGGGGAGATATGACTGTGCATTGATTTTAGAGACCTTAATAGAGTCTCTTTAAAAGACCATTATCCTTTCCCAAGCATGGAGTAGATCCTTCAGATGGTGATAGGAAATGAGCGTTTCTCCCTCTTGGATGGGTATTTAGGATATAACCAAATTTTGGTGCAAGACTATGACCAGCACAAGACAGCCTTCACAACCAAGTGGGGAATGTTTGCTTACAGGAAAATGCCTTCTAGACTGTCTAATACTGGTACCACCTTCCAACGGGCTATGGACATATCCTTTCAAGGCCTGATGAATAAGACTGTACTGGTATATCTTGATGATATGACAATTTTCTCCAAGGAAGTGAGCCAACACATGAAACACCTAAGGAAAATCTTTAAGAGGTGTAGGGAGTTTGGTATCTCTCTCAATCTAAGAAGTGTGTGTTCACTGTCCATGAGGGGAAGCTCTTTGGTCACATTGTTTCTTTAGAGGGTTTAACTATTGATCTAGAGAGAGTTCACTCCATCCTGGAGCTATCCTTACCCAAGAATAAGAAAGGCCTGCAAAGCTTCTTCAGTAATATAAATTTAATATGGAGATTTATCCCAAATTTTTTAGAGATGGTCAAGCTATTGTCCTCTATGTTGAGGAAGGGTGAGGAGTTCACATGGACAACACAAAGAAAATATAGTTTTGAAGAAATCAAGTAGGCCATAGCTTGGGCTCCTACTTTGATTAGCCCTGACTTCACCAAAGATTTCAACCTCTACACCTTCGCCAATGAAGAGGTAATCTCCACCATGCTTACTCAAGCAAGTGATGATAACCTTGAGTAGCCAATTGCATTTTTTAGCCAAGAATTAGAAGGTTTTGAAGTTAGATACACATGTGGAAAAGCAAGTCTTGGTAGTCATATGAAGTCTGAATAAATCCAGACAAATGTTGTCTAATAGAAGAATCCACCTCATGGTTCCACATCCCGACATCAAGGATTTCTTGATCAAGCAAGATCTAAATGAGAAGAGAGCAGGGTGGATCACTAAGGTGATGGAATATGATGTAGATATCAAGATCACCAAACTGGTAAGAGGGCAAGGCCTATGTGAACACCTCACTTTAGACTTTAAGTAGCAAAAAGAGAACAGTCTACTAGTCCTTGACGTAGCTATAGTAGAAGAACCAACTATCATGAATGATTGGACATTAGACATAAGGCATTTCCTTCTCACTAGTGAGTGCCCACACTCACTTGACAGGACCAAAAGAAGGTATTTCAGACTTCAATGTCTCCCCTATCCTTTGATTGATGGAGTGTTGTTCAAAAAGGATCTCTCAGTATTATTTTTAAGATGCTTGGACTCAAGTCAAGCTGACAAGGTGTTGTCTAAGTTCCATGATGGACCAGTCGATGGTCATTTTGCTCCTAGGGCTACTATAGTGAGAATAATGAGAGATGGCTATTTCTAGCCTACTCTTTCCAGGGACACCCATGCCTAGGTATGAAAGTTCCAAAAGTGCACACTTTTTGATGGGAAGCAACGGTTGGTTTCCATGCCTTTATAGCTTATTCAGGTGGAGCAGCCATTCATGCAATGGGGCTTAGACTTCATGGGGATGATCAATCCTCCCTCTAGTGATAGACATAAGTGGGTCCTGACCACCATGGATTATTTCATAAGATGGGTAGAGGCTGTTGCTCTGAAGGAGGCCAATGAAAGTGTGGTCCTAGATTTTTATGAGGACCTAGTGGCAAGGTTCAAGGTTCTAGCAACCATAATCTCAAATAATGCATTAGATTTTTTGGGAAGAAAAAAAAGTGAATGGGCATTGAGATATGGTATATATCTCAGCACTTCATCTAATTACTACCCATAGGGGAATGGACTGGCTGAGTCTACAAATAAGAACTTGATCAAGATCATCAAGTAGACCATGGAGGAAAATTAGAGGACTTGGCATGCCAAGTTGAAAATAGCCCTATGGGTGGATAGGGTCACCCTGAAGAGGGCAATTGGAAACTCACCATACACACTCATCTATGGAAGGAAAGCTAGGCTCCCCATTTCACTCGAGTTGCTAGCCTTGGATCTCACTCACCAGCTGCAATTAAAAGAAGGAAATAGCATGGAGGTTAGGATATGTGAGCTGATCAAACTCCAAGAATCAAGGGACCAGGCTATGGCTTCTATGACCAACTGCCAGTAGCAAATGAAGAGGCACATCGATAAGAAATCTTCATCAAAATGTTTCTCTAAAGGAGATATTGTCTTGAAATGGGATGAAGACCAAGCTAAGCCTGGAAAACATGCAAAGTTTGACACCTTATGGAGTAGCCCATACATAATCACCCAGTACAAGAAACATAATGCATTCCAATTCTCTAGGTTGGATGGTGGGGAGCTATATATCCCAGTTAATGGGATACATCTTAAGCATTACCATTGAGCCCCTTCTCCATCATGTATATATTTTCCCTTATTTTTCTCTTATTTTCCCAAGTGCTTTCTGCACATGTCAGTAGTTTTCTTAGCTTTGTGTGTGTTTTCATTTCCTTTTGAGGTAAATTTTCATGATTGGTTCTAGATTTATCAGAGCTTTTATTAATCCTTAATTTACAATCTAACCCCTTGCCCAATGGATTTTAAGGCAACTAGCTTCTAAGCAAAGCAAACATGCTTCCCCTAGGAGTCACCAATTTGTTGACCATTTTTGGTGTAACAGGCCAAAAATTGGTCCCCTTCTTCCTCTACTATTTCATGCCAATTCATTTTTTGATTTTTCACAAGTCCAAGAATTTTCTATAGACTCTGTAGGTCTATTTTCTATGGACTCTATAGGTCTATATCTATAGACTCTGCAAGTCTATTTCTATGGACTCTGCAGGTCTTTTTCTACAGACTCTATAGGGATGGAATTTATACAGACTCTATAGGTGTAAAATTTTGATATATGAAGAACCAATTTAGAGTGTGCAAGGTTTTAAAAAGCTTCTTCAGACTCTTGTTTGAATAAATTCATAAGGGAAGAGAGCTAAAATGGTTCAGAAGACACTTTTCCTTAAGGTTGGAAGAGTGGTTCAATGACATAATCTTTTCAAGGGTTAGCACCTTTGAACCATTGAATTGGTTCAATTGGTGGATTAAATGCTTGGTTCAATCAGTGATTTCAGACACGGGTTCAATTGGTAGGTTCAACACTTGGTTCAATTAACAAGTTCAATGCTTGGTTCAATCACTTGGTTCACCACAGAAGGTTCAAAGGCTCAGCGTGTAGTGTTGAACCGTTGAACTATTGAACCATTTTTGGTTCAATCAGTTGGTTCAATGGCTTGGTTCAAGGGAGTGTCCTAAAGCCAAAGGATGAGAGCCCTTGTGGAGGGCAAGAAGCACTTCAAAGGAAAAAGAGCTACAAAGTTAAGATTTTTTTGGACTTTGAGTTGAAACGAATTATTTTAGACTTTTGTCTAAAGGAATTCCTTCAAACAAAATTTTTTAAGGAATTTAGGGAAAGGCCGCAAGCCCAAAGCAAAAAATACTTGAGGAAGTCAAAGCAGCTAATTCTTGCAGACTTTTTTTCGTGAGAAAAAGCTCAAAACAAGAGAGGCCTATAGAAAGGGCCAAAGGGACAAAGGCTGCTGAGGGGTAGGTACCCTTGTGGGGGCTCCTAGTGGCCAATTAAAGGGCATCTGTATAGAGACGAAGGGGCACTTCCCCTTTAGGAGGGTTTGAAACAAAGGAAAAGGCCAAAGCAATAAAGTTGAAGGAAAAGTCCAAGCAATATTGGGTGCACGGACGTCAAATTTAAGATGTTAAAATAGCCATTGGTTTTTTAAAATGCTTGCATGCCATCCATGGAAAGAGCCTAAGAAATGTAGTGACCCACCAGAAGATCACCCTTGAGGGCTGAAGGAGTAGAAGGAGACAAAGCAAGAAGAGGACAAAGAACCCATAGAATAAAGAGAGAAAAGTGCAAGTGTAGGAATAGGCAGATAGTCCAAGTGGTGAAGGGAGGCACCAATTCAAGAAGTTACCTCAGTAGGTGATATAATTTCTATGAATTGATCATTAGGAGGCACAAACAGCTAGTAAATAGACCCATTTTCTTCATTTTTCATTAATAAGCAGACAAACCATGTAATCACCTTGAAGGAGTAGTCTTGTAAGCAGACGAACGGTGTGGCTCATAATTTCTCATTGATGTTTAAGTGGCCTACTCTTCCCAATGATCAGGGTGCACATGGGTCATTTATAAAAAGGGTGCCAAAAGGCCTCCTTCCTTCCCCTATATATGGTAGAATTGTCATTTAATAAAGGATATTTCACATTTGTAAGGTGAAGCCCTGGCAAATTTTCACTTGAAGTCAATAAATGCATTTTTACCTCTATTATGGTTAGATATCTTTGTGTGTGTCTGAGTGTCAGTTTGTGTTTAGTCATTGCTTCTTAATGCTTCCATAGGTTTAACACCAACACACCTGGTGTCTATAAGGTGCCATTTTTGTAGGTGACAAGGAGAGTTGTATTTGGAAATGCAGAGATAGAAGAAGATACTATATAGTGTGACTTTCTATAGCACCTTTGGTGAGTCTCTATTTTTTGTGTGTTCCATTAAAGCCTCCCCGTTAAGCTTCCTATAGCCTAGTCCTTCTTCTAGTTTGAAGTGTATGTATGTGTTTGTCTAGCTTCAAGTGTGAGTGTGAGTAGGTCAAATCATTTGGTGCATCACCTCTTTTAGAGTAGTTTTGTTTTCATGTAATCCTTCTCCCTTTTCACCCCTCCCATTATATACCTATATACCTATATTAGCAATTATTAGAACAACTCAGATGCATCAAATAGAGCTAGCCCTTACCTAGAGACTCTCCCCTCTAGCTTCACCAGTCCCATAGGTGAGAGGGGAGTTTCCATTGTTGCATGTGGAAGGTACGATCTTGGCCTCCTGCCCTGGGTGCAATCCACTATGTCAACAGGTATGAAATAAAAGGCACTTTAGAAATAGTTTATTTTCTCATAAATAAAGGTATAAAATTTGGTTCTTTTTGAAAAATAAGCTAGACAAAGGTGGATAATATAACTGTCCTTTAGATAAAGGATCAAAAGTACACTTAGATCAGTCTGAATATGTAGGAAAAAAATTATAATTCTATGTAAGAGGGTCCATGAAACAAAGTTTGAAAATATTTGGTCAATGTAATGATGCTAAACTACCCAAAAGGTGTTTCAAAAAAGTTTGTTTCAAAAACTCTCTAAGGCAAAGACATTTTCCCATAATTTTGACACCATAACACTACCCTTTTTAACTCAAAATATTGTGGTATATAGACTTAAAGTGCAAGCATTTATCAGAAAATAGCTTAATTCTATCAAGTGATGATAATGATTATGAGTCTAAAATGGCCTTCAACCTAAATTTGAAATTAAACCTAAGTTCCCTCAAGTTTATTGCAAGTGGTGAACCCACTTAACACATCAACCCTATGAACTTGTAAAGCTGTAATTTCAAATTTAAATTATAAGTGGACTTAAATAAATTTTTTAAAGGTCTAGACTAAATTGGGTAGCATAACTATGCTGAAGTGGATGATATGACTCCCAAGATTTTGATGCACTTTTGAACAAGGAAAATTGATGATCTCACATGGGTAGCCTAACGCCTCTTTGTTCAAATGAAAATTTAGACTGTGTTTAGTTTTGATTATTTATTTACACTAATTTTTTGACTCTAAATAATAATTTAGACTAGGAAAAGACCAGTTAACTAATTGCCCTTAGATCCTAACTAACAAAGTTACTTGGTATTTTTGGAATCAATCAATATACGTCATTTGAGAAGATTCTATGTGTTCATCCAAAAGTAAATGTGCATTATATAGTAGGGTTTTACATGCCCCATTCTCTCAAATGATAGTAATACAAAATGGACCTTGAGGTACACCTTACACCAATAATACTTCCATGAAAATTGGGGATTTGTCTAAATTCTAACAAGTTTTCAAACAATTTAGGGGAATCAATTGCACAATGACTTTCACACCAAACAATGCAAAAGAAAAGCATGAATTTTTGGTTCGTATCACTTGGCTTATTGCAAAAAGGTCTAGTCCTTTTAACAACCACTACATCCTATTGTTTTCTCAGTATAGTATGATGTCCAAAGTGTCACTACATCCCATGTGTAACTCCAAAGGATTCAAATGAAGTCAATGCTAGGAGATGAAACCCTGGGTCATAGCTTCCCTAAAAACCTTATGGGAGGTGGTGAAGTCCCCCTCATAAGCAAAGATGCATAAATAAATAAAGCATGAAAATAGAAATACTTTAGGGTTGTTTTCAAGGTCACCCAAACTTTGATGAGTTTTTGGGGAGTGCTTTAGATGACTTTATTTCTAAGCTTTGGACTAGGCTACTTGCAATAGGAATGGCACTTTTGATTCCAAGGGTTCCCTATAGGGGACAAATGGAACAACATACATGCAACATTCCTCTTTTTGCCAAATAAAATCTAATTAAACAACTATTTCAAGCAAAAATGACAAGTGTGTTCAATTTTAAACCCAAATGAAATGTTTGGTAGTGTTCATTTGACCCCTTGGTCTTAGTTTCAAACTTTGAAAAACATTCATCAAAAACACCTAAATTCTTTGTTAAATACCAAAACAAGGTTCCTAATCAAATTTTAAGCATGCAAAAGTGATTTAAACATGTTTTGAGAAAATATCTCACTTGGTCCTATAGTAAAATTATTAGCATGTCCCTTAGCTTTGAAGCCCTTTGAGTTTGAAACAAGAAACTTTTGAAAAGTAGGTCTTAGGTTTATGTTTTTTGGAAAAACATAATGACCAACTTTGTTCAATACCACCGATGTTGGTTACAGTCAACTAAGATCTAACCGATGTTAGTTCTACTAATTGACATTAGTTAAGACAAGTAACTGAAGTCAAAATTTCTATTGATGTTGGTTACTATGTAAAAACTATGGTGACCAAAAATGGAAAAATAAATTTAGAAAACCAATTTACAATAATTTTAAAATCTCAAATAAGTTTTTTAAGGTTACAAAAGGATCTCCTTCATGTGTAGGATGCATCTAATCCCATTTGGTATGCCACTATGTGATCTAGGAATTTGACTCAAGAGAGGATGGTTAGTATTGTGTTAGTTCTAAACTTAAAACAAAATGAAATAAACACTCTAATAGCATAACATCTCTAGGCCTAGAAATTAGGGAGAGATTAATTAATAATCATGAATGAAACACACAACTAAAATGTCAAAGAAAACTCGTTTACCTTCCTTTGATGCTCCAAAATTCTTTTTGTGGTGGCTTGCTCGGCTTGTGCTCCTGAATTCCTTGGCAATGGAAGCTTGACAACCTCCATCTCTCCTTAGAAACTTTGGCTTGTGGCTTGGCTTGGATTGGAATCAATTTGGCATTATAAAACTAGTTACTTGAAGCTTTTTGGAACCAATCCTGCATTATAACTTTGCACTTATTAAGTTTATAAATGATGTTGTAAGACCTCCTATTTATAGATTTTTGGATTTGATCGGAATCAATGTTAACCATCCATCTCAAGATTGAGATGTGTGGTTGAGGATTAATTTAATTTTTGGAATTAATTTTTTGATTATCCTCATCATGACATTGGAAAAAGGGGTAATTAAGAGGCATGGAGGGCATCATGGAAGGCATTGATGAGGCATGGAGAGCATGAATCTAGATATTTGTGGCATTTATGGCCTAGGGATGTCTTCCCAAGAAATGAGGTCACCTGATGATGTAGATATTTAATATTCAATTCCAAAACAAAGTATTCAACAAGTTTCCATGGATTTCTTAATTAGGCCTTGATTTGGGTTAATTATCTCTTAATCATGATTAATAACTTTGTGCATAAATTACTCTAATTGATTATAATGTCTTGTTATTGGTCCTACATTTGACTGGTTTGGAATTAGACATCACTATCAAATGCATTAGATGTGTATTCCCATTTAGGATGTTTCCAACAATAAATAACAAAGGTACAAGTCTTGTGTAAAATATTTTGTAGGAAAGAGTAGTCTAGAGCACGTAGGTGCAAATTTGGGATTTTGACTCGAAATGAACTAGTCAAAGTTAGTTGGCCCATAAGTTTCATTACGCCATTTAGGGATACCCTGGTCAAAATTGACACTTGAATATATTATTTTCACATTATTTAACATTTCTTAGTGTTTTTAGGCCAAATTGTGTGTTTTAAATGGAAACTAGCCAAAAGCCTAATTAGAGGTTATCGATGGCTAGATTTAGGTGTCTACATTTATCATAACTTCTTTATTAATTTGACAATAGATCCATGTAAAAACATAATGAATATCTTATCTAATAGTAAAATAATATGCAATAATGAAATTCATAATTCTATGTAATAAATGAAATAAACACTCATTCAATAATCCCATTATGAATATAATACAAGAAAAAAAATCAAGGTATAAGGGTGATCTAAGTACGGGTTTAAATGAATGTGTAGGCTCTTAAATATGCTTTCTCATTCATTTATTAGTGTCAACCCAAATTTTTAGATAATTAAATAGAAAATAAATAAAAATCTTGTATCCCACTAACCCTATTTCGAAGGGTACGATGAGAGTAATCTCTTTGCATAGTACACTTTTCCTTAGTGCACGACAAATAAAATGGCTAAAAGGGTCTTTCTATGGTATAAACAAGGGAACCTACAATTTTATCATATACTATGAGGTGTGTCGAAACTAAAATATATGTTTAGTGTTTTACAATGGTTATGAGTATTAGGGTAAACCCATCACACCATAATATATATATAATAGATCACCATGTAGCCCATAATGATGGTCACTAAGTATTTTTTAAATTGTCAAAACATAGTTTATAAAAACAAGCACAAGTAAATAGAAACTAAAGTGAAAATAAAAGTAAAGTATTTTTGTGTATAAATATAAACAAATTTCAACCCAAGGGTGAAATAAATATATTATATGTCAAATTTTATTTGAGGTGACAAGAGAAATTTATTTAGTTTTAAATCAAATGCAAAGTATATGAAGATTTAATTTTTGTATTTCAGATTTATATATAAGTCTTAAGGCTATTTTATTTCAGTTTTATAATTTTATATAAATTTTAAATAAATCCTAAGATAAAAATAAATAAATAAATAAACAATCAATGTTCAAAAAATAGTTTGTTCACTAGAAATGTTTACTTTATTTTGAATTGAAATGAATCAAACTAGTAGATATAAACTATTGAAATTATATAAAAGAAATATATAGATCTATAAGTAAACTATATAATTTATAGAATTTGAAATTAGTTAGAATTAGTAAATTAAGTAATAGATATGCCGACATCCCTCAAACTAATATTATGTTGACTTTGCAAGATAACTATGACCATAAAATACCTAAACATACATAAATATTATGTTGTGTCCAAAACCAATAATTAAAATTTTAGTAGGACAATGCCAAGCTAAGAGGATAATGACAAAGTTTAACCTTGTATGTTAATTTCAGCCATGTCAATGTTGACTATGTGACTGATTTTTCAAATTGGATCTCTATTTCTATCTGAGAGGGTTTAATTCTTTTATGTGTTTATTGATTTACCATGTGGAATATTTTTAAAATATGAAACTAGCTCCTACATAAAAAAGACTAAGTAGAAATAAAATACCAATGGTATATTAGAGTTTTCATAATATATGAGCTACCCTAAAAAACCATGAATAATCTAAGTGTTGTTTACATAGCCCAGAAGGGACACATGTCGATGTAGTTATCCCTCCTAGCTTGAGTGTGTGATATGTAACTGTAAAACTATATTAATATAACTAAAATATTAATTAATATTATTTAAAATGGATGACATTAACTTGTAATAAAATATATTCAAAATTCACTTATGACTGTTAGAATGCAATTGAATTTAAATTAGATGAAATAATGTTATTTTTCTTAGTATGCAATATATTTTCTAAGTGATTGTTTTATATATTTTGAGAAGCCTTGATGTAATTATATAGAGGAATATTATTAATATTTATGATAACCAACCTTGTTAAAAGTGTGGGATGGGTAAAATGTAACATTTGAAATTCATAAAGTTACCATTGGAGTATAGGGGACATGGGTGAGTTGGTGGACAAGGACACATTATGAACCTATCTAACCTAGCATAGTCCTATATTGGAAGGATAAAAAATACTTGAAAAGGTATGATAGGTTCTTATAAATAGATTATAAATTTCTAAATGATGTCTTGATTATTTCCAAGACAGTTTGTAGAGTAATAAATGCTCTTGTATAGATTTAAAGTGAACAAAATCGTGAATAGACCAAGCAAGCTAAGGATGTAAATTTTGAATGTTTTCAATCACTTAATGATTAAATTTGAGTGTATACATACAAACTTAGTTATTTCATGTAACAAACCTAAAAATGGTTGTGTTTCTTTGAATAAATAAGAAATAAATCATCTAATGGATTTGATTTTTCTTTGTAAACTTCTAAATTATGTAATTATTCTATAAGTATGCATTCAAAAAATAGAATATAATGTTTTAGATCAAATTTAATATATATAAATTAAATAAACAAACCCTACTAACTTTCTTGATGTAACACCAAAGAAACATTTCTTAAGAATTAACTTCACATTGTCCTTTTGTAATCATTTTGATATTAATCTCAAACATCTAACATCATTTTCATGTTTATTATATTTTACAAAGATATAATTGACATGAAATTATAAAATATTGTGCATGTAATCAATAAATTAAATTTTTATATTCCTTTGAGAAGTTTCACTACCATTTTTATGACCAAAATGCATGACAATAAAATAAAGAATTGATACTTATTTTGCTTATTTTTTATAGTTTCACTAATTGTGTCTTTACTACTTTTTAATTGTTTAGTTATAATTTTATATTTATTTAGTTGTTGTTTTTATGTTTTTATTGTCTTTGTGAGCATAGTTTAATTTTTATTATGGCTTTGTTGGCATATTTTGTTGTTTCTTATATTCATGATCAGGTCTCTAAAAAAAAGCTCTTTGATCAATAATAAAAAAAAAGTAAACCTATGAGTTTTAAATGTTTTTTTATTTTGATCATTGGAATTAATATTGATTTTATTATAACTAGGAAATCCACTCATAAATGAAATAATCTCATGAAAAATTTTAATATTAACATCATAACAATATTAAATAATGATAAATCATTCTTTTTAAAGCCTCTAAAGTTTTTACAAATCATAATCCACCATTTGATTTATTAATTAGGAAAATTTTAGAAATATAATCTAAATAGTCAATAAGTTATATGAACCAAGCATTTCATAAATTTAGGATTTATTCTTTAACTATTGAATCAAAATTTGAATGCATATTTCTAATCATTTGCATAACTATTTTACCATGAGGATATAAATATAAACTATGAACTACTATGGATAGATTGATTCTAGGCATATCATCATAATACAAATAAAATAAACTAGGAGAACAATGTAATAGTATCATATGTTTTTGGTTCTCTTTAGGCTTAATCAATGCTCTCAATAATATAAACTTTAGATTTTCTTTAGTATAAATAAATTAAATTATTTTTTAGTTTAATAATGTTGATCAATCCTCAACATATGCGTTAGTATGTAAAGAATTAGAACCCTTTAATAGACTATTATCATCAATAAGAGAGGGACCGCAACCCCCAAAATATACATTATTATTTAAATTGAATTAAAATATTAGCTTAGATGGTAAAAATTTAAATCCACATAGTATCCAAAATATTCTTTAATGGATTCATCCATAGAGAATGTAGTGATAGTCATAATCTTAAATAAATTTATTGTACGTGTTGACCATTAATTTTGGATACAAAAGGAAAATAAAAATAAGGCTAAGTAAAAAATAGTTCATGTGAGACACACTCATTCATGATAATAAATCTTATCAATTATAAAAAGGGATTAGTGTAGAATAAGTGTGATTTACGCAAAAGATGACATGCAGTGCAAGGTATAGATAAATCACACTTTTGGAGATAAATTTTATTAAAAAAATAAACACAAACATGGATGAAATGAAAAAAAATCTACATTTGTCAAGTACTAAAATAATGATCTCATGGATGGGTTGGGATAGAGTTTGAAAATAAGGATATTCCATGTGTGGATAGTTAAAAAATGGTTGAAATATCCATATTTAGAATCCAAGTCAACACTAGGTGGCATGGTCTAAGTTAGTTTGAGAGATATATAGATAGGACCTTTGACCCATCATTTGACATCTTAGATTGTCACATATTTTTAGTCTAAATCAAATTGAAAAATAAGATTAATGTTTAAATAATTATTCATCGAAGGAAGGATTATGTAATATTTGTAGCTCAAAAGTATAAGAGCATTTATATAATGGATTTTATGTGCATGGAATATTAAGGCTATTTTTAAATATTTTTTTATTAATATAAATGAATGTTGATTTCAATTGATTTTTTTATTTACATAAATGGTTTTTAGGGTTTGAATGAGTCATTATTTGTGCATTATTTAATTTTCATGTTTATTTTCATATCAATGTAGTTTTGAATGTTCTATTGCTACACCTCAAGTGATTAATTGAGTCCTAAGGATTAATTAATATGCTAGTTTTATGAGAATGACTACCCTATTTATTTAATGGGGCTAAGAAAGACCAATAAAAATAAAAATAATTTAGTTTTGGTTCCAATATCTTATTTATAAAGATTGTGGAGATCAAAGAGTATGTGTGGAGAATCATCATTGAAAAAAAAGTGTTTTTTAAAACCCTATCTAAATTAGGATAAACCATGGCTATGAATGGAAGAACTAGAACAAAGATTGAATTAATGTAAGGAAAATGAGGATGAAAGACTTTATGGAAAGGGAAGTGAGACAATGAAATATAAACCCCATGAGGAAGGAGGAATTAATTCATTTCAATATCATGAGGACCTGCATAGATTGGGTAGTGCATATGGTTATTTAATTAGGAGAAGATAGTTTAACTAATGAAGAAGAGATTATTCACATTAGATAATCCCTAGGTGGATAGTCAAATTTAAAATATGGATAGAAATATACAAGGAATTAGATGTTGATGCATAATTCTAAAATATATTTAATTTATGTTTGTGATCTACATGGTGGTTACTATAGTAGCGTAAATTTGGTAATGAATACTTGATCATGTTATTTTTACCCATTTTATCCTTAATTAACTTTTGCACTTAATTTGGTCATACTTGTCTACTTCACCCTATCCTAATCACATGAAAAGTCATGTTTTTATTTTAAACCATTATTTTTCACATACATAAATGCTCTAATAGATAAAAATACCTTTTATCATAAATATGGATAAACCCAAATCCAAATATTATCACTTATCCCTAGGGGAAAATAACATCTAATAAGGATAATAATGGGAGGTGTTAATGTCACTATGGAATGTTGTATTTTTTAACACCAATGGTCAAATTTTCAAATTAACCCCTTAGTTAGCTTATATTCTATGTTTTTAAGCTTATTATCATGTGGTTTCTAAGGAACACTCAAGTCACTTATTATTCCACTTGGTAATTCCATAACATAAGCATATTTACACTATTGCACATTGAGAAAAAATTTCTTATTCTTCCAAATTCTAATTTTAATCATAAAAAACAACCCTCAACCAAATAAAAGGCCTATTTTATTCTCCCTAGTTAAATCATGATCAATTATTCAATTTTATTCTATATGCATTCTATATTTGAAGGAACATAATTTCATAAATCACTCTAAGTGGGATAACCGTGTGGGATTGAGGTCCTTCCTTGGAGTATTGTATATATAGATAATGTTCAGTCACCATGGGGTTGATTAGGTTCATCTCAGCCTAGTTACACTCCACCTTTTCATATTTTTAGGTATTTAAATAATTACATGCACTATTACAGTTTCAACCTTTCAAAATATATTTTAGGTCTTTTTCACACCTCTAAATGTCAAATTAGTGCATCTAAACCTAAATTCAATCATCACAAGTGATCATGCCCTAGTTTATATATATAGTAGTCAAATTCAATCTTATCCCTCATTTTCATTCATGTACTCCTATAGTATTAGATAAAACTTATGTGAATTTGCATATACAACTCTTATTTCCTATTTATGATCTATGTTAGTCAATATTCAGACAATAATATTAAATTTTGTTATTCATTTCATATTTAACTTATTTAAAATAATTTTTAATTTGTAAAATTGAATTATTTACTTCCATTATACTTTTTAAAATCACATTTATAACACCTTACTATATTATACTCCATTTATCAAAATTAGAGTCAATTCACTTTTTAATCAAAATTTAGATAAAACATATTGGTGAACTCATTTAATGATTGAGAATTGAAAACCCTAAGTTTAATTTAGGGTTATAGCCTTATAGGGTTTCAAAAAAAAATCTTAGGGTTTAGGTAAACACTGAAATATTTGAAAACAAATAATTTTTTTCAACCTTAGATCTATATATGACACTAAAAATAACTTGTTTTCTACATCAGACAAAATAATTAACACTAAAATAATTTTATTTTGAATTTGGATGATATCTAATGCTGAAATTATCTTATTTGACCTTTAATTTCATAATAATTTACTAATTTATACACAAAAAATAAATCTAGTATTTTATTTTTAGTTATTGTTTTCAATGTATTTTCCATTTTTTAATTTTATACCACCTAATAAACTTACTATTGGTAATTTGGCCTCCCAAGGCCAAATAAAAACCCATATAACCAAAAAAAAATAATTTTCAGACCATTATTTACTTATTTAGGCATGAAAATATCCATTGCATACATTTTTCATCAGATTTCTCATGTGATTCTGGTAGTTTTAGTGCAAAAAGGAATGTTTTGAGGCCATCCATATAGTTATCAAGGTGAAATTGAGATTCAAGGATCTTAAAAACCTTATTTGTATATTAAAATTTCAAAAAAAAAAATTAAGAGCTTTTAGGTCTTAAATGTAGAAAACTATTTAACTTTTATATCGACCTCCTTAACAGCTCTAAAAGGGTAGTTTTCAAATACTCAATATAGATAGAGGAGAGAGAGTTAAGAGTTGAAATTTTGGAAATTTTTATGGGTTATATTAAGATTAAAATTATTTTAATTGGTTTTAATAATTATGTCCTATTATTTATGAACCAGTGCTAAAAGTGATAGTATGTCACTATGGCTTATTCATTCGAGAGGGGTCTATTCTTGCCCCTGTTTCTCCAACTAATAAATAGATGGAGAGGAATGGTTTTAAGGTATTTTTTTATAGGTAATTTATATACTTTTAATTTTATTTTCATCATCCAAGTCATCTCCTTTAACTATCTTTACTTGAAAGAATAATGTTTTAATGAATAAGTTGTTTCAGTCAAACCTGCTACAAGTTTGGTTTTATCTTCATGGTGGTCACTATAAGAGGTTTATAAAAATCCATAAATAATTTAATATACTAAAAATACATGTAATTCATTTGTTTTTTAAAAATTTATCTCTTTATCCATAATCTCTAAGTGACTTACTTCTTGAGAGATTTGTACGGTATTTGGATGATCTTTTTAGGTATGAACTTCATTTTGGTTTTAATAACAATAAATAACATACTTTATCAAAAATAAGAATAATTTCAAGCTATTGGTTTGTTTAATAATGGGAAACATGCTCCAAATTTGTATCTTAAGGAATTTTATGAAGTGTCTTAAGCACCTGTAGGCAAGGTATAAGGTAAACATGGATGTTTCAAAGTATTAAAAGATGTCAATAACTTTTGAGAAGCTAAATTGGATCTCTTAAACTTTTGATAAATTATACTACCTCTAATGAAAATACATGAAGTGGAAATTAAATAAGTGAAAAATTAATGTAAGGCTCATCTTGAGATGGCCATCTACTACCAGGTCAAATTTGCAAATGTGCTAGGGTGAAATGGAGGTGCTGAAAATAAATTAAAGTAAGAAAAATAACTAATAACTCTAAGTTGACATCAAGTTATATTCACCATCTACCAGTTAAGAGAATGAAAGCTATTTGAGTTTGGAAATTAACACTTACAACCATGGTTCATTTACAATCACATGCCTGTCATATACTTATGTGAGTTAAGAGAGTTAAGGGTAAATTTGTTTTTGTATAAAGATTTGATAACATAAAGGAGTTAAAATGAGGAATTATGGATTTTGATAGAGTTTAAGGAGTTAAGGTCAGTCAAGGGGTAGTATTGAGCCTAGATGATAAGTAAATGAGACTTAGAGGCCTTAAGTTTATAGGTCCTCATTACGGATTAAAACAACACTCCATAGTCAAACCTAAGTGTTAGAGACCTAACCGCATGATAGATTGAAGAGACCAATATCAACCTCAAATCATCAAGGAACACCTAGGTGGTTGCATAAAATAATGAATTACAATTATTTGAGTTGAGTGTCTTAGGAACTATATCAGTCTGTACAAGACTGTAAGGTAAGTTGAAAGTGACATAAGACATAGTAATAGGCTTTTGAAGACCATTGATAGTGTTAAGGAGGTATTTAATGATTTTATAAGTTTGTAAAGATAAGATAACTTAGTAAGTTTCTTTTATTATGGCACTAAGTATTCAAAAGTTGACGTATAGGCCCTAGGCCTATAGGCCCATATTTTGGGACTAAATAGAGCATAGACCAACACAAGGGAGCCTCAAGTATAGAAATTAAACTTTGATACAAGATGTGAAAAGATTATAACTCCTTGAAAATATACTAATTCTCTTACCAATTTGATTGATAAAACCATGATAGGAGGTTGACAAGTCAAACAAGGAAAAATCTAACCTTAGTCCATATAAGGAGGACAAATATCAACCTACAGGTTGGTGAAGGGATGAACTGATATCAAGCCTAAGAAAGCTAACATAACATATTTGAAAGTGATTTAACCTCTTTTGAGATATCCAAATGTGTTTAAGGATTTATAAGAATATTATACCTTCATGGTGAGTTTTAAAGGATCCTAATGAAGTCAATTCCCTAAAAAAACACCTACAGGTCTATTGTAGGATCAATTCATTTTTTAAGCCAAGGAGATTGTTGGTAGAGTTTATAACATATGGTTAAATACGAATTTGGTGTATGAAAGTGATGAGAATGAATGATAGTGATATTATTAATACATTTACAAAATTTTCACAATGAAATTAGAGAGGTTTAGTTCACATACCTCTAGGGTCAACAAGCACTCTTTGATCAAAAACCCTCCATGATAGAATTCATTGTCTCAAAACTCTGTGGAAGGTTAAAGATTAAATGAAATAATAATTGAATCATTTTTATGAATCATGAAGAATTTTATGGAGCTTTGAGAATGAATTTTTACGTCTTATAACCGAAGTTCACCTACAATTAGATTTATACTACACAATTAATCATCCTAATTAATAACCTAAAGGTGGTTTATGGGGCAAGTTGGCCTCAGGCCTAAATAAACCTAGAAAATCATGTTGGAAGGAATATTTAACATAAATTATGACCTCAATAAAGTTTAAATAATAATAAATAGGATCATAAATGTGAATAGAGAGGTCATAAAATAAAAAATATAGTCAAAGTGGCCTTAGACCCACCTACAACTTGTAGGTGAAGATAGGCTAGTCTTAAGCCTAATGAAGAGGTAGAGATGATAGAGAACTCTAAGGTCTATTTAATATTTATAAATAGGTCATAAATTGTGTTGAGACCAAATATAAACTAAGATAATTCTGATTAAAGATGAGATTCAAAACCTCATACAAGCCAATCAACAATCACACACAACCTAAAACTTGTCTTGAGAAATTGGTGTTTTAAAGGCTCTAGAAGCATGATTAGGCTCTAAAATTTGTTACAAAAAAATATCATAAGTGGTTTAATAAATTAATTTAAAATCCAAAGTCACACCAATAGTGGAAATACCCATTTTTTTATCTCAGACTTGACCCACTCTTTAGCAAGGGGTAGTGAAGAGACCAAGGGCCATGTTTGAGGTCTAAGCACAAAGAAAGATTTTTATAGAAATTAAAACTGATATAAATTTTTTATATACATTTCCATGGTGAAAACACACTCAATATTTAGTACAAGAGCCGTTAAGGGCTAGTAAGGACAGATAAGCTCATAACCCCAATTACCCTGATTAATGAACCATAAGCACACAAAGTGGTAACTAGCACTAAAAAGAAATGTATAATCATGTGGTGGGTTGATATAAAGTTATAATAATTATTAAAACTATTGGGAATTACGTCTGAGAGCTAAAATTCAAACTTGACCTCTTTGTATCCTTAAGAGAGCTAGGTAAGCCACCTTAGGAGCAACTTAAAATGCTTGTACCATCTCTCACACTTTGCATTGGGAGTTTAGAAAATTTGGATATAATTTTAGGTAATTAAATTTTTTTTCCAATTTTAAGGAGTTCAACTATATGTCCCATCTTTATGAACAATTGTTAATACTACAAACATGTCTTAAACCCTTCTAAAACCCTGATTATGACTAGTCTTGTGGGAAAAAACCTCAAAAGCATATCTAATGCCACATTTTTATCCTTAAAACTATTTTATTTTTATTATTAATCAAATTAGGTTCTCCACATGTATTTTTATGTAGATGTCACCTACATAGACTACTCCAAAAACCTTATTTTTCATTATTTTTTGTGCTTTTTAGGTGTTTCAAGAAGGGGGAACTTCCAAATCATTTTATAAGGTAATTTGGTACTTTTAATAACTAATAAATATAAAAAAATTTCATGGGAGAGTATATAAGTGGCCAAACTAGACACATTTTTCAAGGTAATCTGAAATAGGCTCAAAATAAGCCTAAGAAGCAAGGTGGTTTCAAGGTTTGCATACTTCCATAGGGCCTCAGGACCTCAAATTTCAAATGGAGGATATTATGATACTATTTAAATTTAATAAAATTATTTTGGACATTTTCACAAGTTTTGGTGGTCATTTGGGCAATATTTCTCTTTCTAGGCCAAGGAGGTCTAATTAAGCCTAATTAGAGATGAAAATGAAGGAAAAAGAGCACTTACACTCAAAATTTTCTCATGAAATCTTGTTTGGAGGTATAATAGGATATATGGTACTCCAAATTTTGCATATTTTTACAATTTTGTTCATAAAATATTATATGCAAGGATTTTTTTAGGTTTTTAGGGATACAAGGAATGGGTGCTCTAACAAGCAAAATGAGCAAATTTGAATATTTTGGGATACTTAATGGATAAAAATTCCTTGTTTCATGTCTAAAATCATGTTTAGAATACATAAATGGTGTAATATATCTTGGTCCAAATCAAAATCTCATTTTCTCTCTCTTAAGCCTTTTGCACAAGGAAGAGTCAAGTGAATAAAGTGTTAAATGATGCATAGAATTTTTCAAAGGATTTACTAATGCTCCTACTTCCCTTCCATACCAATATTAAGTTATAATAATTTGTGAAGTATTTGGAAGAAATTTTCAAGGTTGGAAAAGGTCTCAAGACTCTAAAAATGTTTTCTTTCCTTCTAATGCCTATGGTGCGGAATAAGTCAAACAAGAACTAAAAGAGCTCTAATAGCCCAAATATGGTGAGAAAATTTCATTAATGGTGCAGATAAGGTTTAAAATTAATAATTTAATTTGAATTTATGACCTAATCTCAAGGATCAAATCCTAATTTTAAGATTCTTTTTTACCAAGAATATAGGAGTATGCAAGCAAAAATCTAAGATGTTGTATAGGTCAAACACCAGGAATAAATGCTCAAGACTCTTTTAGTCTCTCCAAGAAATCCTTATTAAACATCTACTCCATTTATCCAAGGATGGATGATATATTAATTAAATAATTCTAAGTTGGATTTTCAAGAAGACTAAGTGAAGGCTTTATTTCCTAGTTTTGGGGGTTCTTGTCTCCCTCTCCTTCTCTCCTCATTATGTTATATATTCAGGCCATAAGACCTTGATTTTCATCATTATATTACTTATGAGGAGACTCTTCATTTATTATAACTTTTAAACCTCTTAAGCTAATACAAATAAATATTTTTAGACTCATTGATACAAGTTAGTGTGTTCTATTAGTTTAATTTACACATGTGGTAGTTTTTATCCCTTAGTAGTTCCTAATCTCACCTAATTAATAGTATATGATGTTATTTTAGGTCACATATCATTTTTGAAATTAATTTTTTGATCTTGGAGTGGATATTTTATTTATAAGTGCCTTGATCTAGTCTTTCCATCATGAACCTCATGTTTTGACTACATAGTACAACCTCTATGTGAAACACTTTTGGATAGGAGTCTTTGGAGTTAGAAGACTCAATCACTTGTTTTGCTTACTAGTGTTTGTTGAAGTCCAAAATGAGTATATGAATGATTATATTGGTACATTATTACCCCTTATAATATATTTATTTTATGCACTTTACATCCCTTCTTATGACAATAATATAATTTCTTAGTAAATTGAGCCATCTAGATGCACCAGTGGAGCTAGCCCCATAATCTAGAGGTCTAGTCTAGTTATAAGGTCACCCACAAACTTTAGGCCATTCCAATATTAGTCTAAGTTTGAATCAAAATTGAACACACTCCTTCATAGGGTTTAACTTAGGTTGTTAATAGTTCTGATATACTTTTTGGGACCATATTCATGTATTCTAGTATTCACATCAACATATTGGTCATAAAAAAATATTCAAGCACTTACAGGCTAGGTTAAAATAAAAAAATCATGATGAGGGTCATCACAAGGTTATCATATCATGGTAAGAGAAGTTATTTTTCATAATTAATTGTTACTAATGTGTCTTGTGATAAGTGATGGTTGCATATGGGGTAATTTTTTTCATTCACTTCCTTATCAAAAAACCTATGATCCATAACAATTCCATTATGATCCATATCAATATTTTTTTGATCCTTATTATCCCTAAATTCACCCTTATCAATAATAAGATGGCCCCTATCAGGCCTATGATCCTTCTCAATACCAATATTACTAACCCCATTATGAGCCTCATCTACCTCCTTGGTAGCTTTCTTATCAACCTAATTAGCTATGGAAACCTCATGACATTCATAATTACCACAACCATGTCTTAAAACAATTCACATCAGGCCTTAAGATGACCTTATTGGTATAGGAAAAAAACATGGTGAGCATTGACACATTGAGAGGGGATGGCCAAGAAATACCTAGGCATGAGATTGAGAAAATGAGGAATTCATTATAGTTAGATAAACAAGAGTGGGAATTTTTCATGAGAAAAGGTCATTAAAAGGTTAGTAATGACATGTTGGATATAAAATGTCTAGTTTGAAAGATTGAGGAGAAATTAGCAACATATGAGGGGCATCGAGTTCACCATTATCAAAAGTGTGTCTCCTCTTGCATTCCACATTAGTTTTTCATTTAATACCTCTTTCACTCTCAAATTTCTCACACAAATTTTTGTCACAACCCTCAAAGTTCCTCATAATCCCTTCTAACTTTTCCTACTTGGAGGTCTATCCAAGGGAGAGTTCAAACATAGGGATAAGTGTGCCTTGCGAATATTGAGTCGCATGATTCACATATACTTTACAAGGCCATTCACCTTATGATAAAAATTAAGAGACATCTAATTATACGATGATTTATTTTGAGTCTCATCTTGCTAAAAGGACGGAACTTGTAGGAAATTATCTACATTAATCACTAACAATTGTAGGAATAACACAATCTCAACTAATGATACCTTCATTCCTTCCCTTAGTTTTGACACATGTTAAGGAAACCCTTACATATAAGTTTCCAAATTTGAAATAAATAAATCAATCAAAGTCAAAGGATATCATTCAAGTATAATCCAAAGTCTTAAGGTGGAGGACAAGTCTGATATCACTCAAAAGTCCAAGACCTTCCCCTCATGTAGGTCTATTTAAGACAATATGGAATAGAAAGAGGAAGTGATGGTTGTAAAAGGTTATCATCCCAATGATATTGATAATAAATCTATAACACCATTGGATTTTACTCACCTTCATGAGATATTTCAAGGATTGACCATCACATTTCTTGAGAAGGAGCTTCTATTTGTGAGACAAATAAATAAGAAGCATATATAGTGATAGATGATGAGAGTGACTTGAGTGATAAAGAAGATAAAATCACCATTGGGACACCCCTTACCAAGGATGGGTATGAATTATAATTTCACAATGAAAAAGAAGATGAAATCCAAGAGGTTTTTAGGATGCAAGATAAGATACAAGAAGAAGACACTTTAATTAGATAAGAAGAAGATGGTTTCCAAGATATCCTTGATGATATGGCAACCAATAGTTTTTATAACATCCCTGATGAGTGTAAGAGTGAGGAATATATTAAAATTGAAGTAAATCAAGGCAAGGAGGTAACCTTATAAAGTCTTTAAACATCTAATAAAAGGTATCTGTTCAAGAAGCTTATGGTTTCATTTAAGATGATAGACTAATTCTTGTCCAGAAAGATGAGCTAGAGATTGAATAGATTAATCAAAATGATGATTCACAAGGAAATGGTAAGAATGAGAAAGAACTCCATTTCTTTCCAATTGATCATGAGGATATGGCCTTTTAGGAGGATTTAGAGAACTTTTATTTGGACTTAGACAATCCACCTCTACCCCATGAAGAACTTGATAAATGTCTAAAAAGTAACTCTATAGTAGCTAATCACTTTGAGTCTCATGATCAAAATGAAGACACTAATCAAATCCTATAAATTGATTTTTTAAATCAATCACTGCATGAGAGCATGATAAACCATCAAGGGCTTATAATCGAGGTAGAATTGACATTGATGATGCAAATAAGGTAAATTTAGAATGAATATGATTGGTTGTTGGACTCATATAACCAACCCATTCACCTAAGGGTATATCAAGGAGGTATAGATAATTTCCCAATAAATAATGAACATTCCAATGCCCCTAGCTATAAGTGGGAGTTATTATATATTGATAAATTCCTAATTGGACTCAAATCAAGATGTGGTAATCAAACCTTATGGTGTCATAGTAACCAAATAAGTTTTCCATTTGATCTTGGAGGAAATAATTTAATCTTAGGATAGTTGTTTTAGTATTTATTATCTTATTTCAATAAATGGTCAACATAAGTTTAGTTTTTTGCTTTGTTGCTTTGGTGTTTCGCCTTGTTTGTTTTTAGGTTTATATGTGTTTCATAGATTTAGGTGTTATTTTTTTGGTTATTCATATTTGATTCCTATTAGTTTATTGCAATATTAGATGTGTTAAAGGTGATAATATATTTAGTAGTATAAGAATGGTCATCAAGTATTACTACCATGTATTATTCATCATTATCATGAAGATGAGTAGGTTCCCTTGACCAACAAGCTAGTTAACCCCTGTGAGTCACCAAAAATGTTCACAATTTGGCCTCCCAAGGCCAAATTCCAAACCCTATAACCAATTTTTTTTATTTTCATACCATTATGTAATTATTTAGGCATGAAAATATCAATTGGATACATTTTACATCAGTTTCATCAGACTTCTTAGGTGATTATGGCAATTTTAGTGCCAAATGTCCAATTTTGAGTCCATCCATATATTTCTTAAGATGAAATTGAGATTAAAACATATTAAGGAACTTATTTGTCTATTAAATGGTCAAAAAAGTGGTTTTTAGGAGGTTTTAGGTCTTAAAATGAAGAAAACCATTATATCTCCTATATCGACCTCTTTGCTGGCTCTAGAAGGATAGTTCTCAAATGCTCAGTACAAGAAAAAATAGAGAGAGAGTTTAGGATGTGAAATTTTCTAAATTTTTAGGGGTCCCAGTAATCTTAAAATTAGTGTCATTGGTTTTCATAATTATGGCATAATATTTTTGAACAATTGCTAAGAGTGACATCATGTCACTATGGCTTATTCATCTGATAGGGGTCTATTCTTGCACCTATTTCTCCAAATAAGAAATATATGGATATTAATGGTTTTTAAGTATGATTTTATAGGTCATGTGTATCATTTTAATTATGGTTTAATCATCCAAATCATCTCCTTTAACTACCTTCACTTGAAATAAGAATATTTTGTTGAACATGTTATTTCAGTGAATCCTGTTGCAAGTCCAGGTTTCTATTCATGGTGGTCACTCTCATATATTTATAAAACTCCATAACTAATTTAAGATCATTAAAATACATGGAATTCATTTTTTTTAAATGGTTATCTTTCTCTATAATCTCTATGTGACTTTCTTCTTGAGTGATTTGTATGGTATTTGGATGATGTTGCTAGGTATGAACTTGATTTTTATTTGAATAATAATAATAATTAACATCCTTGATAAACAAGAGGAAAAATTTTGATATATATTTTTTTGAATAATGGGGAACATGATCCAAATTTTCATCCTGAGAAAGTTCATGAAGTGTCTCAAGCACTTATTGGCATGGTATAAGGTAAACATGGATGTTTCAAAGTATGAAAAGATGCCAATAGCTTATGATAAGACAAATTAGATCTTTGGAAATTTTGATAGATTATAATATATCCATTAATAATTCATTAAGTGGTAAATTCAAGAAGTAACCAATCATTTCAATTCTCATCTTGAGATGACCATCTATAACCAGGTCAAATTTGTAAATGTGCTAGTGTGAAGTGAGGACATTTGAGGCATAGTGAAAAGGCTTGAGGTGTTGAAAAGAAATTAAGGGAAGTGAAATGAATAAGAAATATAAGTTAAAATCATATAATAATCATCACATACCAGTAAATATAATGAAACCTATTTGATTTTTTAAATCAACACTTACATTTATAGTTCACTTACAATCATATGCCTATCATATACTTGTGTGAGTTACAAAATTTAAGTGCAAATTTGTGCTTGTTTAAATATTTGTGAAATAAGAGGAGTGATAGGGAATAATTATGGAGTTCTGATAGAGGTAGAAGATTTAAGGTCATTCAAGGGGAAGTATTGATCCTAAATGATAAGCAAATGAAACCTACAAGCCTCAAGCATGTATGTCCTCATTATGGACTAGATCAACACTCCATAGGCAAACCTAAGTGTTGGAGACCTAACACAATAATAAATGAAAGAGATTAAGATAAAAATTAGACCATCAAGTAATACATAAGTGGTTTCATAAAATAATGAATGATAACGGTTTCATTTGATAGTCTTAGGATATTGTATATAGTCCATACATGACTGTATGGTAAGTTGAAAGTGACATAAGACTTGGTCACATGCCTATGAAAGCCATTAATATTTTTAAGGAGGTATGAAATTATTTCATATTTTTTTAAAGATAATATAACTCAATAAGTATATATTATTATGGAACCAAGTAGTCAAAAGGTGACCTATAGGCCCTAGGCCTCTAGGTCCACATTTTGGGACTAAGGAGAGCAAAGACCAACACAAGGGAGCCTCAAGTATAGAAAGAAAACTTTGATACAATTTGAGAAGAGATTATAACTCATTTAAAATATAATAAGTCTCTTACCAAGTTAATTGATATATCTAAGAGAATATTTTGATAAGTCAAACAAGGTAAAATCTAACCTTAGTCTATACAAGGAGGATAAATATGCACCTATAGGCTAGTAAAAGTATGGACTCATATGAAGCATAGGAAATATAAAAAACCATATTTAAAAGTGTTTGAACCTATTTGGAGATATTAAAACATGTTAAAGGATTCAGGAGAAGATCAAACCTTCATGTTGAGTTCTAAGAGATCCTAATGTAGTCAATACTGTAAGCACTTATAGGTCTATTATAGGACCAGTTCATTTTTCAAGCCAATGTTATTGTTCATCGAGTTTAGAACATGTGTTCACTATGAATTTTGTGTATTAAATTGATAATAATTAATTATAGTGATCTTATGAATACCTTCCCAAAATTTCACCTTAAAATTGGAGAAGTTTAGTTCATAGACCTATAGGGTCAACATGCACTTTTTTCATAGAAACCCTCCATGATAGAATTTGGTGTCTCAAACCTATATGGAAGGATAAAACTTATATGAAATCATGTTTAAATAATTTTAATGAATCATTAATATTTTATTAGAGATTCACTTACTTTTAGAATTAATTTCAAGGTCTTAGGACCCAAGATCAGCTATAGTTATCTTTGTCATGCACAGGCAATCATCCTAAGCAATCATCTACATGTGGCTTATGGGGAAAGTTGACCTCAGTCCTTAAAAGGCATATAAAATAATGTTTTAATAGATATTTAACCTAAATTAATACCTCAATAATGTTTAAAGAAGCATGAAGAGGGTCAGAGTGTGAATAATGAGGTCATAAAACAAAAAAATATAGTCAAAATGACCATAGAGCCACCTACATGTTGTAGGTGAATATAGGCTAGTCTTAAGCCTAATGAAGAGGCAAATATGATATAAAAATATTATGTCTACCTTATATTGATATAGAGGTCATAAAGTGTGTTGATATTTTTGATGCCTTAATATGTATCATAGGTACCCAGAGTGTTTAAGAACACTTCTCATTTTAATATTTTAGGAATTCAGTGCATGAGTTATAATTTGTGATAATCATTAAATTTATTTATGGAATAGATAAAAATAAAGTGGTTTCTTTCATAATATTTATAATTTTTGGTGTTTGGGAGCTACCATGGCCAAATAGTTGATCTATGCAAAATATGAAGTATGTTATGCTAAGGGACTGTGAATTATGATCAAGAATTAATCTAAAGGCTAATGTAAGAGGAATATTTACAATGAAAATTAAGACATAATGATGCAGTTAAAAAAGGATAAAAATGAAAGGTATGGTAGATAATATATGTTGTTTATCTTCATATTATATCATGACAAAGTTTGAATATCCTCCAGACATGAACTTAACTAATGTAAGCCATGAAGTAGCAAAAGCTCAAATTGTGTCACACATCAAGAAAACATATAATAATGGTATGATATAATGAAAATAAGAACCAAGTTCACTTTAAATATTTACCCCTAAAATCAAAAAACATTATCCCAAATGCAATAAGAGTAAGAAAAAAAATGAACCTAAGATATTTTAATTAACCTAGCATTGGCACAAGTTAACAACTCTGCATTCAAATGTACACACCAAGAATTCACAAGAACCATTAAAATATGTAAATCAAAATTAAAAAGTGATAGAGAATCCAAAATAATGAGACAAAAGAAAATTTGGACATAATTTTAAAATTCCTTGTTTATATTAATTTCTCAAAATTTACAATTGGCTTTTGGCTCTAAGAACACCCACTCTTTTACAATGGGTAATACCTATTTATATATACCTTTCATCAAGTATGTTGGTTAGTCATGTCAAAATTTAAGGACATTAGTCCTTTTTACAATATTTTTAGAAACTTATAAATATTCTAAATGACTAACCTATAGGCAATGTGCTTTACAAGTTACACATGCCTTTACAAAAGAATATTCCCTTCTCAAAAGTATACAAAATCAATTACAAAATAATATTCCTATCTTAAATAACTTGGAGACATTTGTTCTATAAAAATATTTTTATTCCCCTATAGGATCTTCATTCGATAATGTTGTTCATTAATAAGTTGGAGATCAATGATAGGTCTCATGAATAATTATTTTCTTGAACTTTGAGGCCTTTTAAATCCCTCTCATCCCTTTCTAAATCTTGATTTATGCTACTAACATTTCCTATCTTCTCCTCTAATGATAAGAGTAGACCCATGACCTTCTTATTATCATCCCCTATTTTCCCTTGTCCTTGATTCCTTACTTCTTTTTTTAATTGAATAGTTTTATGTTTTAATTTTGTATCAATTATTAGACCCAAGGTACTAAGTGTGGTGGAATATTTCATCAAGCTATCTAATATGTAAAAAAAATTATCTTCTTCTTGCTCGAGTCCTTAGAAATGTCACCCTCTTCTTGGACTAGCTATTTAGGGCCTTGATCTTATCAATTAATATAGCCATATCCATATTAAGGTGGGTTAGGTTGATTTTACTAAATTTAGGGATTTTATTTTTAGTCAAGACCTTGATCAAATCCCTTACTTTGTATCTCAAATCCTTCCATTGGACAAATTATCCTATATCTTTAGTGATTTATTTATTAATTGCATCTTACCTAGTTTTAAGTGACTTTAAATAATTGAATAAAACAGTCATAATGTCTTCAAATTGCCTAAATCTAGCTTCTTGAGTTGATAATATGTCTTATTCTTTTATGTTTTTTTTCTACTATAACATGCCCTTGATCATTATTTATAATTGATTTGTCTGATCCTAAACAATTTTAAGGACATTTTATTCAAATATTAGATCTTTTCCAGGGTTTTTTCCCCAACTAGCATCAATCCAACAAAAGGTTCCCCTTTTTAGAAAGTAAATTCCTCTCCACCAACCATGGATTTCTTCTCAATTAAACTCTCCAAACTAGTAGTGGTTGGGTCAAATTTGACACCCACTGAGGATTCTATCACTTTAGGAGTTGGAGTCTCCATTTTTTCTCCACTTGATTCCCCTAGAGTAGTCACTCTTTTATCTTCCTCCTTTTATAATGTAATTATACATGTCTTGATTTTATCATGTACTATAATATTGATTACTTTCATGAATACCCAATGATGGTGCATGGTAGGTACCTTTTTAAATTTGTCATAAATGAACCATTCAAGAATGGTTAGACCCTAAATCTAGTTCTCCTCATTAGATAGATTATCTTCACTCAAAGGATGAGTAAAGGTCACCTTGGGCTTCTTATCCTTCATTGGAATAATGGCTAATTCAATGTTTATTTTGGGGATGCCTATAGAAACTAGGTCTAACACTTCCTTCCCCTTTTCTTCTTTAGATACCTCCATTCCTGCATCCTCAAAATCATAGGTAATGATAGAAATTTTAAAGCATCTTCAATTATTTCACTAGGGTCTAGTGTTACGAAATGAATTTCCTCCACTAGTGATCTTTATTCCTCTACTTTAGTTGAAGAAGATGCAATTTCATTAGGCCTTCTATCCTATGGACTTTACTTAAGTTGTACCTCAAGTCTAGATTTTGTCTATAAATAGGCTTGTGGAGGTCTAGAAGTTGTACAACTCATCAAATGGTACTTCCTTAGACCTAATTACCATTTGTCATCATCCCTTTTTTGCTATTTTTCTTTTTCAACATAAAGTTGAACTCAGAGAATGAATATGCCTTTTTATATATGGGTTCAAAAGCACTATGCTAATGATCATAGGATACATTTATTCCCTTGGCATTTAAGTGCTCTTTAACCTTTCCCTATGGATCCCACTACCTTAGATCATCCATTTGGAGATTGAATGAAGTCATATGTTTAAAATCAGCCTCAATGTTATCCCATTCTATAAAAATAGTCTATCCAATGATTAAGGGGAGGATATTAAGAAGTCCCTTCCTCTTGATTATACATAAACCATCTATTCTATTACACAATTGGTAATCCACCTCTTACTTAACTATCTTTATTGTCACATAGACTGGTAATCTAAGGGGAGTGTATTATGTTCCCTTAATCCTACTAATTATGTAATTTGGATACAACTAGATGTCTTGCATGGCCTTAACTAACTTTTTGGTCAAGGGGATGAATCTTGTCATTGGATTCCTAGTTATGTCCTTGGTTAGGGATGGATAAACATAGTCACATATGAATTTGATGTGGTCCCTATATTTGACTATATGTATATTTGAATAGTACTAGGAGACTATTTGTGTCCCATCAAGTGACCATTCTCTTAGTTTGGGGATCTTTGTGGTAGTAAGCAATGCATCTAGGAGGTATGATATCATGTAGAATTGGTTCCTAGTCTTCTTGAATACAAAGCTCTACCTACTTAAACAATTTTAAATTGCTTTACCAAGGGGAAGGGTGAGTTGTTTCTCAACCATAAAATATACTAAGGTCACCCAAATATTTTCCATATATGTGGTGGTTGGATTTCCACATAATCTATTCATCAAAGTCATGATTATTATTATCCCAAGTTAAAATTAACCAATGGGAATGTTTCAATTGAAATCTAAAAACACTTGATTCCAAAATATAGCAATAAGGCAAGAATGGTCTTCAAGTCATTTTCTTTGGCACAATTGTTTATTGTGGTTTGGTTTGTTTAGGGCTTAGTCAATTTGTAGTAATTTTAAAATGTTATAGAAGATATATAAGCTATATTTCTATGAGTATTCTCATTGATTAACATGCATTTGTCAAGGTTTTCAATCTCTAAAAATAGGAGAGAGAATGTCTATATAATTTAGTACCTTAAATTTTGCTCTAACATAATGGAGACCCATCATTTTAATGGAAATTATGTCACAGTAGAGCCTTATTTTGAGCATGTTCTTCTCCTCTTCTTTTATGATGGGTTTTTGGTTCTTAATGGTCTAAAACCAACTATTGTCCCTAATATTTAAATATATAGCATTGAATTGTGTCCTTGAAAACTCTTCCTTCTACATCAAAAGTCAAATAGTATTTTACACCTTTGGAGACACTTTTCCAAGATACCATGGTTGTAAGTTTCTCTAGATTTCTTACCAGTGGTTTGTAATTAAATTCTAGATCAAATTATCCTTGATTACATGACAATCCAATATTTATTAGCTTTATTATGATGATCATAAGGTCTAACTCAGGCTTATGGATGTGTTAGCATTTTTCTAAAGGTTCATTATAGTACTTTAATAGTGACATCTATTTGAACTTATGAGAGCTTTATGACTTAGATTGTGTTTATATTTGTGCATTTATGCTTTTGCATTTCTTAGGTTCTCAAAATCTTTAACTAGTCACATCAAGCTTATGTGGATCTAATGTGGCATCATTGTGGCATTATACTAATTAATACTTAAAAATAGATTGTTGTCTTTTGAAAATTCCCACTTGATATCTCATCATTGGATCATCTTTACATGGATCAATGCAGACTCTTGATCTTGTTTCAAAAACCTGAATGCCATTGATTTCTTGCTACATTATCCATAGTTGTGACACTTTTCATTTCCATATTCAACTTGAATTTTCAAATTTTGTTAAACACCATTGATCTTGATTGCATGGATCAATCATGATCCATTAATCTTGATCTACTTAATTGTACCTCCTACTCCATGGACCATCGATGAATGTGTACCCTTAAACATGTATCGTTAATCTCTAGAAGATTATCAAACTTTAATTTATGGTATGTAGGTATGTCATGTGTCATCTTAGAATTATTCCTTGACTTTTCAATATTTTCTAAACACCATTTGATCATCTTCATTTGAGAAAATATGAATTTTTGATCATGTAAATAAAATGATGTTTAAGTTAGTGTTTAAAGAACATAAAATTTTAGCTAAAGTCTTAGACTAATGTTTTCATTCATATTAATTAATATGAATAAATTTTTATGCTAAAGTCTTAAGATAAATTAGAAACATAATAAAGGGGACCTCATGAATAATCAAATACATAGCATATAGTCTTAATACTAGGCCTTTAGGCTATGTCTATAGACATAACAAAAGGCCTTGGTGGTTAGTTAGACCATGTAGAAATAAAATGGACCAAGGGGCTCAAGAAAGTAAAGAGACAACATGTAAAAATTTTAGACTAAGGTTTGGCTATGTTAATAAACATGACTAAACCCTCAGATAAAAATATGATTAAGTTCATGGCATAATTGAAATGTTCCCACGTAAAATGTTCTCACCAAATTTAAATTTAATTCAAAGGGCATGGGATAGGGTAATTAGAGTTAGGGTTTTAAGATGATCAGTCATAAATTCAACTTTATTTCAATATTCCAAAGGCTAGTGAAAGATAAAATCATTATTAAATCATAACACCCTAATATTGCTCATTCTAAATGGACTCCACTAGAGTTGGGACTTACAACATCAAGATCAAATTTTAGCAACATTAAGAAAGACTAAATTAGAATTATGAAAAAACAATCCAACAAAACCATGGTGTGGATGATCTTCAAATATAGATAAATTGTAAAACACTCTAGTAGTACTATGATCAAATGAATTTTTAATTTTGGAGTAAAAAATTGCATAATTTGACACAAGGTTCCCCTTTTTTTAGAAATTGGGGTATGTTGACCTCATAAATGGTGATGTCTAGGGGAATATATCAATATGTTAGAATTTAGATACTCTAGTTTAGACTAATTTTGATTCCTCTAAGCATATCCTAAGTTCTCTTAGTGTTTAAAAAATGCTTCTCATTTTAGAACTCAAAAAATTTAGAGCATGAGTAGAAGGTTGTGGTAATCTGATTACCTATGATGAAATAATGGTAAAGCAAACAAACTATTCCACAATATTTATAATACTTTGTGGTTGGGAGCCACCTTGGTCCTCTTAATAATATTTTCAAAAGATGAAGTGATATATAATAATATCAATTAATTATGATCAAATTCTAATCTAAATATTAATCTATATGAATATTTATAATGATATTTAAACTAAAGTGATCTAGTTTAAAAAATAAGAAAAAGGTAGGGTAAGGAAGAGAAGAAAAGTGTTGTTGATATTCATCTAAGACATTATGACAAAGTTTAAGTGTTTCCTAGGTATTCATTTAAAACCAATATATTAATTAAGGCATCTTAAGCTCAAATCACAACATATATCAGGCAAAATTCTAAGGAAGATAATACATAGTGTACATAAGAACCACATTTACTTTAAAGTTTTAATCATTTAAGTAGATAGCTGATGCACATATACAAATATAGAGAAAATGAAATGAATCAAACTAAGGAACCTTCACTTAAACTAGCATATGCATATGTTAACAATTATACATTCAAAAGGTACATACTAGGAATTTAAAAGAGCTATTGAAATCTAAGGTTCAAAACAAACAATTGAGTGAGAAGCTAAATAATAATTCACACAAAAAAGATGAGAAAATCTTCTCAAAATTCTCTAGTTCTATTAATTGCTTCAAATCTTACACTAGTTTTTATAGTTCAAAAAACTCCATCTTCTTTTACAAATGACAATTCTCATTTTATAGACTTTAAGGAAGCATGTCAATCAGTTGCATCAACTTAAAAGTGTACAAATTTTAAAGGACAACTTTCCTTTCTACAAAGTTTCTAAAAGACACTAGGCTTTATAAAATAGATTTACCTTTAGGAAAATATGCTAACAAGCTGTACATGGCTTTACAAAAGAATATTCCATTTTAAAAGTTTACAATGCTTTCATAAAAGGGAATATTCCTATCTAACTGGTGGACCCTATGATGATGAGGTACCTTGATCTTGTTGATGTAACCTCATGGCCTTTTGATGTTGCTCATCAAATAGTCTTAAATTGACTACAGGTTCTAAGAGGAGCTCATCCTCTTGATATTCTAAATCTCTTAGGTCCCTATCACTTCCCCCCAAGGCTTCCTTAATGCTCCTCAGCTTAGCTATATTTTATTTTATAGTTAGGATCATATCCATGATCCTGCTATTGCCATCCTTAGACCTAAATTGGCTCTTTCTCCTCACCTCTTGCCTGACTAAAGTGGTCCTGTGCTTGAAATCATCATCTACAATAATACCTATGGAGCTGAGTTTTATAGGATTTATAATCATGGTCCCTAGAAATTATTTAATTCAATCGAGTAACTCTTTATCATCCTCAATGAGTCTATCTAATAACTTGGAGCATGTGTTCAAAATATTGATTTTATCTATAATTAACCCTAAGATGGTGTTGAGATGAGAAATTTTGATGATCTTAAAACCCTATATTTTATCCTGTGTCAAGATGTTAATTAAATCCTTCATCTTGTCCTTATAACTCTACCATTAGGTGATTAATCCCTTGGTTGTTACATCCTATTCCTTTAGTGCACTCTATATTTCCCTTATTAACTTTAGAGAGTCAAACATGTCATAAAATTATCCCTCAAATATTTCAATCATTGCATTAGGAATAGATAAAATAGCCTTTTTCTCCAAATTCTCCTTTTACATAAGCAGGCTCTTTATTCATTATTGTAGACCTTTGATGTCAATTCATAGTTGGTAACTTTGAGAGCTTGGACAAAACTCATGAAAATCCTCTTCAAAAATGGGGTGGTCACCTAGTTTCTATCCCTCCAATTGAGTCAATCCAATAAAGGGTTCCACTTTCTAAAAAGTGAATTCCTCCCCTAAAACAATGGCTCTTTGTTTAGAACCTCTCTACAATTTATCTTTGGTAGGGTCAAAGTTGACACCAACTCAAGAGTGTGTAATATTTGAAGGATTTAGGGTTTCAATCCATTAGCCACTTATAGATCCAAGATTATCCACTTGTATTGATTTATATTCCTTCTATAGATCCATAATCCATCATTTGAGCTCCTCATAAACATGGATGTTGATAGACTTTGTAATTACCCATTGATGGTGAATATTTGGGATCTTTTACATCTTTCCATATATGAAGCACTTTGGAATGGTTGGTCCATGAATAAGGTTCTCATAAATAAATAAATTAAACTTACTTAAAGGGCGAGTGAGGGTTAATCTGGGCCTCTTGGTTCTTATAGGAACCAAGGATAGCTCAGTATTCCTCTTTTGTAGGGAAACCATGAGGATTAATTCCAAATCTATCCCTTTACCCTTTTCATTTTTTTATTTACTCATCTTGAGTTTAAGGATCCTCTAACTACACCTCTTCCTCATATAATCTATAAGCACTAGCTAGTGCCTCAAAGGCATCTTCTAATATTTCCCCAGGATTTGATGTAATCATATCAATGAACTCAATAGGTGATTCTAGCTTTTCAAGTTAGGCAAAATATGATACCCCTTCACCAGGGCTTTATGCAATTCTCTATTTACCTAACCTTTATATAACTTGTGCCTCAACTATTCTAGATGAGGCCTATAAGATAGCCCTAGTATCAAATGGTACTACAAAGGCCACACCTACCATATTTCACTAGTTATATTCTCGTCTCTCATCAATCTATCCTCAAGTTTGATGTTGTGTTTCTTTAATCTTGATATTAATTCTAAAAATGAATATTTTAAAATGTACATTAAATCATGGACATTGATTTGATTTTCATATGCCATGTTAATCTATTTAGCTTTCAAATGTTTCACAACATTATCTTGGAGGTCCCAATGTCTCAATTCATCAAGCTATAAATTGAATGAGTCTCTTTCCCTAGAAGAAGTATATACATTATCCAAATTCTACAACAATATTATACTAATAGTGAAAGGTAAATTATGGATTATCCCATTCCTTTTGCCTTTGCATACACCATAAAAACCATGGAATAATTGGTATGTTATCTCCTATTTAGCCATCTTGGTGGGTACATAGACTGGTAGTTTAAGTATTTGACATAAGGTTCCATTTATTATGATTATAGTGTAGTTAGGACATAACCAAATGTCTCCAATAAGTTCCACATACTTATTGATTAAGTGATTCACCCTCATCATAGGTATCCCTATAATATCTTATACTAGGGCTAAGTATACACAGTCACAAATGAATTGTATATGGTCCCTATACTTGAGTATAAGTAGTTTAGAATAGTAATGGGATATTGTTTACCTTACATTAAGTGACTAATTTTTTATGTTAGGGATTTTGGTAGTGGCCATTAAGGCATCCAAAAGATAAGACATCATAAAGAAGTGATTTATAGTCCTCTTATTTATGGTGGAGAATTGTTTTTTCAGACAAACATTAATCATTTCTCTTATGGGAGGAGTAAGTCCCTTTTCAACCATGAGATATATATAAAGGACCTAGGTTTTATTGTCATAAGTGGTGGAAGGGGCCCTAGAAAATCTGTTTAGTAAATTCATAATCATTCTAATTCCTACCCTGAAATAGGTGATTAGGATCATTCTAGTGGGGTCTTAGATCACATGGGTTCCTAAATATAACCATGAGGCAAAGATAGTTTTAAGGTTATTTTTGTTGGACCATTATTTGATTGTGGGTAAATCTACATGAGGCTTGATTAGCATGTAGCAATTTTAAAATGCTATGGGGAGAATATAGAAAACTTTTGTAAAACTACATTCCTACACTATCATGTACTGATCAATTACATAATCCTTAAAGATAAGAGAAATAACATCGATACAATGAAGTACCTCTAGTTTTGTTTCCACAAGGTGAAGATTGGTCATCTAGATAGTGATCGTGTCATAAAATCTCTAGGAGACTCTGGCATTATTTTTATATTATTTCATGATTTCTTATAACTCTTCAATGGCCCAAAAAATCTTAGACCATTTATTATCCCTGATGTTCAATGCTATAGCATCAAATTTAGTGTCCTTAAAGACACTTATTTCTATTTCTAAAGTCAAATACATATTTGTGTCCTCCCTATTTTTTTTCATGTTAACATGATTATGAGTTTTATAAATTCCTCACTAGTGGTTTAAAAATTACTTCTAGATAAATTTGCACTTGTTTTGGTGATAATTGAGCTTTCTCTAGCTTGACTATGATCAAATCAGGATCAAATTAGGGCTTTTGTAGATGCTAGGGCTTATTTTAGGTCTTTTTAATATTTAATTATGGCATTAATTTGTAATTAGT
Source organism: Torreya grandis (assembly GCA_037957365.1). Classification (NCBI taxonomy): domain Eukaryota; kingdom Viridiplantae; phylum Streptophyta; class Pinopsida; order Cupressales; family Taxaceae; genus Torreya; species Torreya grandis. The sequence goes on from JARHVA010004813.1 coordinate 1,192,498, forward strand.
TGAATTTGGTGCCTTCTATTTTATTTTGACTTCTACCTTTATCCTTTTGATTTTTTTAAGACCACAAAATCTTTAGCTTTGTGCTTTTCTACTTAGGTGGCATATATGTGGTAGATTTATGGCATCTAGTTGGATTTTCATGGAATTTTGTTCATAAATGATTTAAAACTTGATTGTTGTCTTTTAAAATTTGTGTTTTATCTTGTTCCATTAGATCATCTTGTTTGGATCAACATGACTCATTTATATAAATCTTACTAGTTACATGTCATTGGTTGTCCTTTGTATTAGGCCTCACAATTGCACCACTTGGTAATCCCATTATCCCTATAAGCTCTAAATCTCTTCCATTCTCATAGTGAACACATTTTTTCCATGTGTTGGCTTCACACTTTATTGTAGGTTCTATCAAATACTCCATAATGACCTCACTCCATTCGATCATATTTCCCTGATTAGACATGATTCATCGATCCTGAAAAGGTACATGAAATGTAAGTTAGTATAGGACCATGTAAATAACTTATGTTAAATAATTTATTCCAAGGTTTTATTTCATGTTTAATAGACATAAAATAATATTGAGGCTAAAGTATTTAGGATAAGTTTAGATCAAAATAATATGGAACCCATGGAATGATAAAAGATATAACTATAAGTCTTTAGCCTAAGGTTCTATTGTATTAATGAATAAAATCAAAATCTTAGGATAGAGAATTAGGTTAAGTCTATATCTTAAAACATTTAGACCATGATTAATGAAATGAGTCTAAAATGGGGGTCTTAAGACATAAGGGGACCAAGCATAGGTTTATTATGCTAAGTTTTGGTCATGTTTAAAAACATGACTAAACCTTAGGATAAGAATTTAGTCTAAGTCCATGGCATTCATAATTGATCTTATTAAAATCTAAACCTAGTTATAAATGTCATTAAGTCAAAGCATGGCCTTTAATCAATCTAAGGTGAAAGATTAATTTTAAAATTAAAGTGAATGATTAATTTCCAAACGAGACCCCATTGATCCTACAAAGGTAAATAACATGTTCATTTTTAAAGTGGTATTTGTTCAAGAGCTTGAATTTTGACTATTTCATGGACATCTTTGACAACCTCATGAACATCAATGATGTTAATGAGAGTGTCAAAATTAAGCTCAACAATATATCACTAGGTTTTAAATTTGATGGCCACATTGATGTCAATAATAGCCTCACAAATATCAAATGATAGGCATGAAAATGTCAAAGTTAAGCTCTAGAAATATATCGTTAGGGATTATATTTGATGGCCTCACTAATGTCAATGACAATATTGTAGATGTCAAATAATGGGTGTGAGAATGTCAAAATTAATCTCTATCAATGTATCATCATGGATTAAATTTGATGGCCTCACAAATGTCAATAAAAACCTCATAGACATTGAATGGTGGGCACAAGAACATCAAATTTAAGCTCTGTTACCTAGTAGGTCTTGTGGAATATTTGAGTTGATATGCATCATTTGATTAACCCATCTAATGGAATGTGAATAATTGATTATTATTTGGGTACTCAAATATGATTGGTTCCTATAATTACAAACAGATTGAGTCAGCTAGTATATCATAAGTCTTAAGTCTTAGAATGTGATAAAATGAGCCTTCAATTAATTATAGTCTTAACATAGTTTTTATCCTAAGCTTTTTTTATATTTATAAATATAACTGAAACCTTAAGGTAAAACTTAGGCTAAGATATCATTATAAAAAACAAGGAACCCCCTATAGTTTATGATCTTGGTCTCGTATCATCTGATCTTTGACCTCCACTCAAACATGGGCCATTGATCATGATCTGAGTGATTAAGTAGGATTGGTCTATGGGGCAATGTCTTAGATCTATCAAGATTATGTTACTCTACCTGATCTTTGATCTTTTCTCAAATTTGGATCATTAACCCTATAAAGAATCATGACATTTAAGTTAGGGCCCATAGACATGAATGGACTTAGGCTAAAGCCTTAAGACTAAGGTCTCATTCATGTTAATAAACATGAATGGGGCCTTAGGATTAAGACATTAATCCAAGTTGTAATAAGAGGGACCATGCAAATTAAAGGTAGACCATGTTAAAAATATAAAAGGATCTCACAAACATTAATTTCAGACCACATTAAAATAAAAGGGGACAAAGGAGCTCGAGACATAAAGGGGACCAAGCTTATAATTTTTACGCTAAGGTTTGGTCATGTTGAAAAGAATGACCAAGCCTTAGTATAAAAATTAGGCTTAAGTCTATAGCATATTCAAAATGTTCCTGCATAATTTGTTCTCACCAGTTTTTGAATTTGGTCTAAAAGAATCTTGTGCTAGGGTTTCTAAACAAGGGTTTCAAGAAGCTTGAACTTGAATTTAACTTGAATTTTAATAGACTAAAGGCTATTAAAAGGTCAAATTGAGATAAAATCATTATAAAACTTGGGTTTGATCCCATTAATGTGAGATCCATTAAACCTATGATCTAAAACATAGATATCCATTGTTAGTAACATCAAGCAAAGATAAAGAAGAACCATGAACAAAGAAAATGAACCAAACTAAGGGGCATATGATCTTCAAATGTAAATAATGTGAAAAACATGATAATAGTACTCTAATTAAGTGAATTTCAACTTCAAATTACATATTTTTCATAATTTTAACACAAGGACCCCCATTTTTAAAAAATGGGGGTATGTTATCCTCAACAACTAATAATTAAACTACTTATTCCATTTGATTAGACACCTTTATTAAGATCACTTTAATAGTTGTAACAAATATTAAAAATGTAAAATTAGGATCAAACATAAATATGGAGCCATGTTGTGTGTGTGCCTTGATTCCACTTACTAATTACCACAAGATTTGGAGAGTAAATTTTAGGTTCATGACTTTTATCATTAACACTGACTTTCATCATGTTTGGGTATTCATTAAGAACCATGATTTATCTTAGGGAAGGATTGGGAATTAATCTAATCTTAGCTAGACATCCATAGCCCTGATATAGATGCATTTGGAGCCACTCATGGCCTTTCTCTGCTACTAACTAGGCATCCATATCCCTAATAGAGATTACCAGAATCACCTTTACTCTGAAAGCTATTAAATTTTACAATAAGTTTCTTTTTTTTTGTATTTTTCAAGTAATTTTGGCTTTATAACAGAGGTTGGCAACTAGGTTAGCTAGGTTTTGGGATTTGGTCAAGTTTTTGATCTTTTGACAATCATCCTTAGCTATGAATGTTTTCCCAGGAAATTAATGTTTTTTAAGTGCAAGCATGATTGTATCCCAATAATCCAAGATTTCACTCTACATGTGAATTATTTATTAGAATAAAATTTGGATCATATCAAGGCTTAAAATCTCAAGGAATAATTAATTTATCCATCAGTCTTTACTATTTTATCCAAACTATAACATTAAGCTCATATTCAAATAATCCATGATCAACCAATGTTGAGAAATCATACCTAGATTCTTGAATTATGGAGTTACTTATGATAAATCATACGAATATTGAGCTAAAGATCATCCAAAATGACTTATTAAAATCAAGGACCAAAGTAGAGAAAAAACAAACCATACACAATGTAAACAAGTAAATAAATATATACAAACACTAGGTACAAACAAGGGATATAGGAAGGAAATAATAGAAAGAAACTAAACTAACACTATCTAGTCTTACATTAATTCCATAAAGACTCCAAGTGGGAAAATAGAGAAATAATGCTTGAGGTATTGTCCATTGGTGGGAAGTGTCAACTCTGCTCCCTGTAAGTCTTTCAACTTGAAGGTGTTGTCTCCAAGTATCTCAAATATTTGGTAGGGACCTACTACAAAGGTGTGAACTTCCCATGTTTACCCTTAGGCTCTAATGATTCATCTCAAATAATAAATAATTATCCTTTCCTAAACACATTTATTTTAGAATGTTTATCAAACCACCTTTTGACTATGGTTTGGTGTTTGCTAAAATTGGCAAAAGCCTCTTCTCTCACATCTTCCATCTATATGATGTCCAACAACCTTGAACTCACAAAATTTGGTCTTCCTTCATGTACTCTTTCATGAAACTATATGTTGGTAGCATGAGGGTGATGGGGTAGATGGGTTATTAACCATAAATTAGGAAGAATGGTGATGATTTGAGAGCTTGTTTGATTCTAGTTTTGTCTACCTAAAGGGCATACTTAAGTAGCTTGTGCCATGTTCTAGGTTTATTAGTTATAGACTTCTTTATAGCCTTCATCAAGTTCTTATTTATTGATTTAGATACTCCATTACCTTGAGGATAATGGTTTTATGAGAAATTGAGGATGATGTTGTTATCATATTCCCATTCTATCATCTCTATGGATATAAAATTATATCCATTATCAAAGACTAGAGATACATGTGTCCCAAACCTGATGCATATGTTTTCTTATAAAAATTTGATCACCTCTTTAGTCTTGTATTATTTAATTTCCACTACTTCAATCCATCTAGTGTAATATTAGGTAGTAGTCAGAACGTACTTGTGACCATAAAAGGAATTGGGGTTAATGACCCCTACAAAACATAGCCACCATTAGGCAAGAGATTTATCAATCATTAATGGTCTTAGTGGCATGGATTCCTTAGGCTCTTCAGTGTTGAATAATTGACATGAGTGGCACTCTCTCACATGTTTGTGAGTATTTTTAAAGATTGTAGGCTGTTAATAACTAGCCCTTAATATTATTTGTGTCATAGTCCTTCTAGATGGATGTCCACTTCCCAATTTTTCATGGAATATGCTCATGATCTCATTGTATTCACTCTTGGAGACACATCTAAAGTAAATTCCCTCAAATTTATTCTTATAAAACACTCCATCCTTGATCAGAAAGTGAGATGCCTTGAGCCTTAGATCTTTTTTTCTTTAATTAACCATGTAAAATAATAACCATTGATTAGTAAGTGGACAATGGGATCATACCAATCATTAGGTCTAGAACTTTATTTCTCTACCTGTATAACACTTAGCTTGGGGTTAGTATTGGAAATCAATTAAATTAGACCCTGGTACTTTACCAATTTGGTAGTCTTCATCTCAATGTCATATTATTATATCACAAACATCCACTTACCTCTCCTTTTTCCTAGTTCAACTTGACTTAGCATGAGGTTGGTGGTAGGGTCTAGTATAATTACATGCACCTCATTCCTAAGGATATAATTCCTAAACTTTTTCACTACCTTTACCAAATCACATGCTTATTTTTCAATCAAAGAGTAGTTTAATTCAACATTTTAAAGGTTAGTGATCGTAAAAGCTATCATATGATCACATCCATCAATGTTCTAAGTTATAACTATAACTATTGTATGATCTAAAGCAAATATAAAAATCTTTAGTGAAGTCTTTAGTATAAGGGATTGTCTGATTGCCTCTTTGATGTCTTTTAAATCCTTATTTGTCTCCTCATTCCAAGGGATCTTATCCTCTTTGTTCAACATGTCATTCAAAGGTTTCATTATTTCTACAAAACTAGAAATAAACTCTTACAAAAATTATTTTACCAAAGAATGACTTCAATTCATTCCTACTATTAGCAGGCTCTATATTAGATATTGCATTTACTCTATTATGTTCTATAGAGATTACCTTTGTAGTGATAACATGCCCTAATAATTTTCCCTCAATAACATTGAAAATAATTTTCTTTTGGTTGCGAAAAATCCCATACATTATACATTTTTCACATACCTATTATAGGTGTATAATATGATCCTCCCTATTTTAATAAAATATAGTTAGATCATCTATGTATGTGATAATGTATTTACCTAAAAGACCCTAGAAAGCTTGATCCATAGCCCTTGGAAAAGTGGTTCCTTCCTTTATAAGTCCAAAAGGCATTCTCTTGTAGGCAAATGTGACACACTTGGTAGTAAAAATAGTATTCATTCTATCCTTTTGGTTCACTAGTACCTAGTTATACCTTGAAATACCATAAAGAAAGGACATCATAGTAGAACTAGAATCAATTTGGATTACTTGGTCAAGAGAAGGTAGGGATAATTATCTTTCTCAGATGCTCTATTTAGATTTCTAAAATCAATGCATAGTCTGATTTCACCATTTTTATTCTTGACTGGGACTAAAATAGCTATCCAAGTGGAGTTTCCAATTTTATACAATCTTGTCATATAAAAGCTTCTTGACCTCTTTGTATATCAGTGGTTATAAGACTAGGTCAATAGGCCTATGATTTTGTCTAAAAGGTTTTTATTTTTAATTTAAAGGTATGGTATGAGTTATGACCTTTGGATCAAAGATATTTAGATCATCATAGGACCATAATGTTATATCTTTATATTTGGTTAGCATTTATTTAGATTTTTTGGACTCAATGCTTGTATAATCTATACCAATATTAACTAGCTAAGATTGACCTTGAAATACAAGATCATTTACATTATAATCCTTCCCACTTAATTTATGAATATTGGAAACCTCATCTAGTCTATGAAAATCAAAGAGTCTTTCTAAGGATATCATGCCTTTGGGGATCCTATTGTCATTTAATTGAATGACCTTATCATCAAGTTTTCTTTAATTTTTTTCACCATTAATAAGACTAGATTCATCAATAATGTGACCTTCAAACATTCTTGAGCTATTCATGAAGTCTATATATGTTGATCATCACTAAATACCTATAAGTGGTTGACATTATCTGGTACTGAGGGACATAAGATTAATTCAATTGTAAGGTTTTTTAACATGGAAATTTGATTGGGCATAAGGTTGGTTGCAACTAAAGTAAGTTCATTAGCAACCTTATTTTCTTCCCTAAGGATTGACATAATGTTGAACACATCAAAAAATTCAATTATATCCCATACTCTAAATTTATAATTCTTGAGATAGGAAAACTTGCATTGTTATTTAATCTTAACCTAATTAACCACTAGTTTAGAATCACCAAAAATTAATAGTTCATTGGCCTCATGTTTGATTACAAATTATAATCCAAGAATAAGTGTTTTATACTCATCAAAATTACTGGTGCATGGGAACTAAATTTTATAAGAGGAATTTTAAAATTTCCAAATGGGATTGATTAATACCACTTCTACTCCAAAACCTAATTTGCATCTAGCACCATCAAAATAAAGCTTCCATAATCTAGGCATAACATTATAAGTTTTAGAGTTACATACCTTTGTGGTGTCAAGAGTGTAAACACCAAGAATTGAGTTAACCATAATGACCCCCTCATTTATTATAGTGTACTTAGTGACCATATAAGGCTCTCTTTATATCCTAATTTGGTTGGGAACTCACTTCCAAGGCAACCACATATGTGAATAATCTATTAACATATAACTATTCAAGCTCCTAGTCCAATCTCTACTCAATAGCATCCCAAAAGAATCAGGGATGTCTACCACTTGGATATTAATGAACTATTGGATCATTGGTTATGAATCAATATGCATGTGAACATTTAACATCTCTTCAATAATTTTGAGTCTTGATTTATCTAACTGAGTCATAACTCTATCATTTAATGGGATTTAATCCTAATTAATCATAAATACCTTTAAGCATAATATTTGTAGATGCACCATAGTATAACAAAAAAATATGCAAATTCTTATCAAAGATCCTAACTATAAGTAGGCAAGGAGGAACATCAGTCTTACTTTTGTCTATTGTAACATTAGCATGTGCAGACTTTTGAGAGTTATCTAGTTTTTTAGACAAATATTCCAATAACATATCCCTCTATTCACAACTCATATAAGGTAATGTTATCTCTAATCTTTTTCATGTCCTCTACTATGTTATATCCAGTCTTATTGGAAGAATTAGATGCATCAACATTATGTTTTAATTACTTCCCTTAGGAAGCTCTAGATATTATCTAAGGTGGTATTAAGAGGGTCTCAAAGTTATTTGGAGGAGTTGAAGTGGTCAATGGTTTCTTTTGATCCCTATTTCTTAGGATAGGTCTTCTTTAAAAATTTCTAAAAAAAATGAATCTCCTTAGGAATATACTTATGCTCATTATCCTCTTGGAAAGGGAACTCAAATGCCTTCATCATGAGAGTTGAATTAGATGATCTAGATGACCTCAAGGAACTAGATATAACTACATCATAATCCTTATTAGGAATAACTTCAAAATTATCTAATTATTATTTTAAGGCTACAAAAGCCTTAAAAAATTCAACATAGTCTATTTCCCCATGCTTAAAAGTGTAATGAACTCTATAATAGTAAAGTAAAGAAAATATCAATAAGATTTATATCAGGCACATTCTTGCTAGTATATGGTTCATTGTTCTTATTTTTGTGGTAACTATCATTCTATAATCTGTTAGTGCACCTATTAAACTTTTAAAAGGAGAAATTCCTACTAAATCTCTCTTGAGTATTACCTACTTGCTTTTATAACTAAAGGATGTTAGAGCTAATAATTTGAACAATCTTGAGGATAGAGTCACTCTCATTCTTTAGAGCCTCAAAAAATTATGAACTTGTGTATTATCATTATATATAGGTATTAAAGCTTTCTGACCCTATGGATTAGATCTACTATAAACATTATTCAAGAATCTTAGGTTTTGAGTAAGATGTGCATGCCTCAAAGGTATTTGGTTCAAAACTAGAAGTTAGTTCAAGGTAGGCATAGTTTGGTTAGCATTGGGAATAACATTCAAGATGGGTAAATGTCAATTGACATTAGGAATGGAGTATGACAATTATCCTTGGGTTTTCATTTGGTCATTAGTGATCATAGTGTTGGCATAAGCTAAAGCTAATGTGTTCATGGGCTCAACAACTCTCTTTATAAACATAAAATTCATGGGATGCAAGGCATCCTTATAGATTTATAAGGCTAAAATATCATTGGGTCTATAAGGAGTTATGGTTATACTAAACATTTTCTATAACCTAGCATTGAAGGATCTTATGGGCTTATTTGCATCTTTTTTATTGTGGTGAATTGCTAGTACAAGACACAAGGACTAATGATTTTACCAAATTTATCAATGAAAACATTGTTAAAATCAACTCAACTAGTAATGTCATCTTTAGGAAGGTTTAGAAACCATTCATATGTAGCATCTTTAAAATTAAAAGGAAATAGTATACATGTTGCATCTTCATGAGTCACATTTAATAATCATAATTCAAATTTGAAACTCTTAATGTGTTCTTCAACAATTATAATTCCAGTAGGACTAAATGTTGGAAAACACTTTTTTGGATTATGGGGAAGGTCATGTATGACACCTAGCATATTGATTGAAGAGTCACCCAACCAAGACATACCTTGATAAGGATTAAACACAAGAACACCTTAAAATTGTGAATTTTGAAAAGACTTTGAAAGTCTAAACTTACCTTTATTCACCTAGTTCTCCTATGAACTTCTAATTAAAGTAGAGGTTCTCTAGTCTCTTAATGTGACCTTGTCCTAATTTTGGGTAATTATAGCTTGTGATCTTTGAATCCTATTTGAAATATGATGTGTTAGTCTTATCTTTGTAGGTAACAATGATCAAACTTGCACATTAATCAAAATTTTCAAGGATTAATATAAAGGATGACAAAAGACTACAATATTTAACTAAGTTAGCTCAAAGATGTATAAAAATACATAAGTATGATTTATTTTTACATGTTTATGGTTAAAGAAACTCTAATTAGTAAAGGATCTATCAATATTTTATCAAAACAACTATTACTAACCTCAAACATGTTGAATTGATAAATCTTAACCTATATTTACCATGATTAAATAATTAACCTTCAAATAACGTCAATCTTTGTCTTAAAAAATCACAAATATGGGTTAAATGCCATTAAAAACAATGATATTTACACAATTGATCAAAAAATGACACAATTATGAAAAGAATGACATAATTGTGAAAAGAGTGACATAAGTTTGAAAATATTACACCAATTTTTGCACACAATTCACAGAAATGAGCAAAGATATTTCAAATCTACAAAGATCTGATAAGCCCTCCTTCTAGCACCAATAAAGCTCCTCTGTTGATGCCTAAATATGTATCATACATGCTCAGAGTGTTCAAGAACACTTCTCATTTTATAATTCTAGGAATTAAGTGCATGAATTATAGTTTGTGATAATCCTATTAGTTTTTGATAGAATAAAGGCAACTCAAGTCATCTATTTCACAATATTTATAATGGTTGGTGGTTGGAAGCCACCATGGCCAAATATTTGATCTATGAGAATATGAAGTACGTTATGCTAAGGAATATGAATTATAATCGATAAATAATTTAAATAATAATATAAGATGGATATTTATAATGAAAATTAACTAGAGTGGTTTGGTTAAAAAATGAACAAAAGGAAAGGTAGGGTAGAGAAGAGATGTTGTTGATATTCATTCCAAATATTGTGACAAAGTTCAAATATCCTCTAGGCATGCACTTAACCAATGTATGACATGAAGTAACATAAGCTTACATTATGTCACACATCAGGAAAACATCTAGGGATGGCATGAAATAATGCAAATAATAACCAAGTTCACTTTAAATATTTACCCCTACAAGCAAACATCATTAGCTAAAATGTGAGAAGAGTATGAAAATGAAATGAATATAAGATCTTTCAATTAACCTAGTATTGGCACAATTTAAAAGCTATGCATTTAATGTACACACAAAAAATTCACAATAACCATTCAAATCTAAAAATGAAAACAAATAATTGAGAGAGAAGGAAAAATAACAAAAGAAATAAGCAAACTTGAAAAAACTTTATAGAATTCCTTGCTTATATTAATTACTCAAAAGTTACAATTGGATTTTGGGTATAAAAAATCCCCCCCCCTTTTACAATGGGAATACCTCTTTATATAGACCTTTCATGAGGTATTCTAGTTAGTCATGTCAACATTTAAGGATAGTTATCCTTTTAAAATATTTTGAGAAACTTCTAGACATTCTAAATGACTAACCTATAGGCAATGTGGTTTACAAGTTGCACATGCCTTTACAAAATAATATTCCCTTTTTAAAAGTATCCAACATTAATTACAAAATAATTTTCCTATCTTAACTAACTTGGAAACCCTTATGTTGTCATAGTCTTTTACTTCCCCTATAGGCTCTTTATTCTATAATATTGTTCATTGATAATCTAGAGATCAATGATGGGTCTCATGAACAATTATTTTTCTTGATATTATATGCCCTTGAGATCCTTCTCGTCCCTTTCCAAAGATTTCTTGATGCCCCTAGAATTTCTTATATTCTCCTCTAATGATAAGAGCAGGACCATGACCTTCTTATTATAATCACCTATTTTACCTCTTGATTCCTTACTTCTTGCATGAATTGAGTAGTTCTATGTTTGAATTCTACATTGGTAGGCTCTTTGATCAAGATATATAATATGTGAAAAATATTATCTTCTTTCTAGTTGAGGTCCTTAGAAATGTCCTTCATCCTCTTGGACCAGCTGTTTAGGGCCTTGATCTTATCAATTATTATAGCCCTAGCCATATTAAGGTGGGATAGGCTGATTGTCCTAAATTTAGGGATTTGATTTTTATTTAAGACCCTGATCAAATCCTTTACTTGGTATCTCAAAGTCTTCCATTGGACAAATTATCTTTTAGACATATTTCTTTTTTATTACATCCTACTCGGTACTAACTAGTTTTAAAGAATTGAATAAATTAGTCATGGTGTCTTCAAATTGCCTAAATATGGTTTCTTGAATTTACAAGATGGCTTGTTCTTTTATGTTCTTATTATATTGTAGGATTCCCTTGATCATTGTATATAATTGATCTATTTGAGCCTTATCCACTTCAAGAATATTTTATTCAAATATTAGATTTTCACTAGGACTTTATCCTCCAATTTGAGTCAATCCAAAAAAAAATCCACTTTTTGGAAAGTGAATTCCTCTCCATGAACATGGATTTCTTCATAGTTATGCTCTGTAAAATGGTACTGGTTGGGTCATATTTGACACCCATAAAATATTCTATCACTTTGTAATATGGGGTATCCATTTTTTCTCCATTTGATTCTCCTAGAGTAGTCATTCTTTTCTCTTCCTCCTTATGTAATGCAACTATCTATGGCTTGACTTCCCTATGCACTGAAATATTGATTACTTGCATCGATACCCAAGGATGGTGCATGGTAGGTACCTTTTGAAATTTACCATAGATGAACAACTCAGGAATGGTTAGACCTTGAATCAAGTTCTCCTCACTTAAGATATTAACTTCATTCAAAGAATGAGTGAAGGTCACATTGGGCTTCTTATCCTTGAATGAAATAATGGTCAATTTAGATTTTATTTTGCTGATGTCTATATGAATTAGGTCTAACACTTCCTCCACTTTTCTTATTTATCTACCTCCATTTATTCATCCTCAAAATCATAGGCTAATTATAGAAATTTTAAAGCATCTTCAATTATTTCACTAGGGTCTAGTGCTACCACATGAATTTCCTCCACTGGTGATCCCTAATCCTCTACTTGAGATGAAGAAGATGTAATTTCATTGAGCATTCTCTCCTTTGGCCTTTTCTCAATTTGTGCCTTAAGTCTAGATTCTATCTATAGCTAGATTAGTGGAGGTCTAGAAGGTACACCACTCAGTAAATGGTACCACCTTGTACCCAATTTTCATTTATCATCATCCCCATTTTTCTCCCTCTACATTCTAGACTTTGGTTTGATGTTGTGATTTTTCAACCTAAATGTGACCTCATATAATGAAGAGGCCTTTGTATATATGGGGTAAATAGCACTAGGTTTATGATCATAGGGTACATTTATTATCTTGGCCTTCAAGTGTTATACACCTTTCCTTATGGATCCCATTGCCTTAGACAATCCACTTGGAGATTGAAGGAGGTCCTATGTTTGTAAAAAGCCACAATGTTGTCCCATTGTGCAAAAATAGTCCTTCAAATGGTTAAGGGGAGGATATAAAGTAGTCCCTTCCTCTTGGTTTTGTATAAACCATCTACTCCATTTCATATTTTATAAGCTACCCCCTACTCAACTAAATTTATTAGCACATTAGATGGTAATCTAAGGGGAATGCATTATGTTCCCTCAATCCTCATGATTGTGTAATCTGGATACAACTAGATGTCTCCCATGGCCCTAATTGAATTTTTGGCCAAGGGGATGACTATTGGAATTAGATTCCTAGTTATGGCCTTATTTAGGGTTGGATAAACACATTCACATATGAATTGGATGTGTTCCATATATTTGAATATACACAAATTTCAATGGTATTGGGAGACTATTTATGTCTCATCAAGTGACCATTCTCTTAGGCTGGGGATCTTTGTGGTAGCAAGAAAGGCATATAGAAGGTATGATATCATTTAGAATTGGTTCTTAGTCTTTTTTTTTACTAAAAAGATCTTCCTACTTAAACAAGTGATGGCCACTTCACCACAAGGAGGGGTGAGTTATTTCTCAACCATAAAATATACTAAGGGCACCCAAATCTTGTCCACATATGTGGTGGTTTGATTTCCACATAACCTATTCTTTAGATTCATGATCATTCTTATCCTAGGTCTAAATTGACCAATGGAAATGTTACCATTTAAATTTTAAAACACTTGATTTATAGAATATAACCATAGGGAAAGGATAGTCTTCAAGTCATTTTCCTTGGCCCAATTGTTGATTGTGGTTTGGTCTATTTGGGGCTTAGGTAGTTTGTAATAATTTTTAAATATTATGGTGGAGATATAAGCTATATTTTGGTGAGTATGATCATTTATTAATTTTCCATCTCTATAAATAGGAGAGAGAATGTTTATATAATGTACTACCTTGGATTTTACTATATCATAATAAACACCCATCATTTTAATGGAAACTATGTCATAGTAGAGCCTTCTTGCTAACATGTTCTTCTCCTCTTCTCTCATGATATACTATTAGTTCTCAATGGTCCAAAACAAATTCAACTAATTGTTATCCCTAGTATGTCCTTGAAAACTCTTCCTTCTACATCTGAGGTTAACTAGAGTTCTATGTCTTCTCTAGAGACACTTTTTTGGGCTATCATGGCTGTAAATTTCTCTAATTTTCTTAACAGTGGTCTATAATTCAATTCTAAATCAAATTATCCTTGTTAAAATGGCAATCTAATATTTTTTGGCTTACTTTTGATTATCATAGGGTTGAATTAGAGCTTTTAGACATCCTAGGTCTTTTTTTAAGGCTCCTTATAGTGCTTTAATGGCAACAACTATTTGAACTTATGTGAGCTTCATGACTTAGATTGTGTTTAGATCTTTGAATTTATACTTTTGCATTTCTTGGGTTCCAAAAATTTATAACTTGGCACATCTAGCTTATGTGGATCTTATGTGGCATCACCATGGGATCCTACTCATTAATACTTAAAAAGTGACCATTATATTTTGAAAATTACCACTCATTCTCACACTATTAGATTAATCTTGCATGGATCAATGTGGACCATTGATCTTGATCCAAGAACTTAAATTCCATTGGCTGATCACTACATTCTTTGTGGTTATGACACTTATCATTTCTACATTCACCTTGACTTTTCAACATTTATTATGCATCATTGATCTCAATTGTATGGATCAATTATGATCCATTGATCTTGATCTACTCAATTATTCCTCCTACTCCATGGACCGTCAATCTAAATATGTAAATTACAATGTATACCATTGATATCTTGAATATGATCAAACTTTAATTCATTTCCTGTAAGTATGTTGCATGTCATCTCAATGTTCATCCTTGACTTTTCAACATTTTCCATACATCATCTGATCATCTTCATATAAGCAATCACAGATCATTGATCCTAAAAATAAAATTATTTTTAAGTCATTTCTCAAGGAACATAAAATTTAAGCTAAACTCCCAGATTAATCTTTTCATTTGTATTAATAAATATGAATATAACTTTAGGATAAAGTCTTACGCTAAGTTAGAAACATAATAAAGGGGACCTCACAAATAATTAAAGACATAACATATAGTCTTAGGACAAGGCATTTAGGCTAAGTATATAGACATAAAAAAAGGCCTTGGTGGTTAGTTATAACATGTAGAAATAAAAGGGACCAAGGGGGTTGGGAAAGTAAAGAGACCAAATGTAAAATTTATAGACTAAGGTTTGGTCACGTTAATAAACATGACTAAACCCTATGATAAAAATAAGACTAAGTTCACAACATAATTGAAATGTTCCCACATAAAATGTTCCTAAAAAATTTGGATTTAACTCAAAGGGAATGAGCTAGGGTAATTATAGTTGGATTTTGAAGATGATCAGACATGAATTCAACCTGATTTCAATAGGCTAAAGGTTAGTGAAAGATTAAATCATTATTGAATCATAAAACCCTGATATTGTTCATTCTAAATAAACTCCATTAGAGATATGACCTAAAACATCAATATAAATGTTATAAACTTTAGGAAATACTAAATTAGAGTTATGAAAAAATAAGGCAACTAGACCATGGTGTGGATGATCTTCAAATCTAGATAAAGTGCAAAACAATCTAATGGTACTCTAACCAGATGAATTTTAAATTTTATGATACAAAATTTGCAAAATTTGATATAAGGGTCCCAATTTTTCATAAATTTTGGTATGTTGACCTCAAAAAATACCAAATAGAAGATAAGAGAAGACTAATAAAAAATGAGATTCAAAACCTCATACATAGTTAGTTAATAGTCACACATAACCTACAACTAGTCTTGAGAAATTGGTTTTTTAAAGGCTCTAAAGGCATTATTAGACTATAAAATTTTGTACAAAACATTTTAATGAATGTTTTAATACATTAATGTCCAACACAAGGTCACACCAATAGGGTACATACCCATTATATTATCTCAAACTTGACCGACTCTTTGACAAGGGGTAGTGAAGAGACCAAGGGGCACGTTTGAGGTCTAAGAAGAAATAATATTTATAAAATTAATGAAGGATATTTAATTAAATTAAAAATTCTATTAATTTTATATATATACTTACAATTTGAAAATAGAAGTAGGTTTTAGTCCAAGAGGCATTGAAGGTTAGTAAGGAGGGACAAGCTCATAACCCCAATTACTTTAATCAATGTACCATAAACACACAAAGGGGTAAACATCAATTTAAATACATGTATAATCAATTGGATGTTTTATATAAAGTTTTAATAACTATTAAAATCAGTGTTAATTACTTATAAGAGCTCAAACTCAAACTTGACCTCTCTCTAGCCTCAAGAGAGCTAGGCAAGCCACCCTAAGAACCACTTCAAATGCTCACAACATATATCATAGTTTACATGAGGAGATAATAAATTATAAATATATTATTAGTTAATTAAATAATGTTTTAAAAATTTAAGGAGGTAATTCTAAAATCTGATCTTTAAGAACAACTGTTAAGACCCCAGACAGGTCTTAAACCCTTCTAACACCCTGATTATGACTAGTCTTAGGAAAAAGACCTCAAAATAATTTATAATTACATATTTTTATCCTAAAAACTCTTTTATTTTTTTAATACTCCAATTAGGGTTTTTAAATGTAATTTTATTTTTATGTCACCTATATAAATTACTCAAAAAACCCTATTTTTATGATTTTTGGTGTTTTTTAGGTTTTATGATAAGGGGAGAACTTCATAATAATTTAATAAGGTAATTTTGGACTTTTAATAACTAATAAATCTAAAATAAATTCATGTTAAATTATTTAAGTGTCCAAAATAGGCACATTTTTCACACCAGTCTTGAATAGACCCAGAATAAGCCTAGAAAGCAAGGTGGTTCCATGGTTTGCATACTTTGACAGGTCCTCAAGAACTCAAATTTTATATGGAGTATTTAATTATCCTATTTAAAGTTAATAAAATTATTTTGTCCATTTTCACATGTGTGGGTGGTCATTTGGGAAATATTTCTCTTTATAGGGCTAAGAAGGCTAATTAGGCCTAATTGGAGATGAAATGAAGGAACAAGAGTACATACACTTGGATTTGGATGATGAATTTTTTTTGGAGATTAAAGGAGATATATGGTAGTCAAAAATATTCCTATGTTTTCAATTTGGTTTTTATAATATTCTATACAAGGAGCTTTTCCGGTTATTAGGGCTACAAAGAATGGGTGCTCTAGCAAGCAAAACGAAAAAAATTGAATCTTTTAAGATAATTTATGGCTAAAAATGCCATGTTTTAGGTGTTATTTAATTATCATAATACACCCATGGTGGAATTTGTCTTGGTCTAAATCAAAAACTCAATTTCTCTCTCCTAAGCCTTTTTCACAAGGAAGAGTCTAGTGAACAAAGCACTAAATGATGCATAGAAGTTTTCAAATGATTTATTAATTATAATACTTAAATTTAATTCCAATATAAAGTTGTAATAAGTTTTCAAGTAGTTGGAATAAATTTTCAAGGTTGGAAAAGGTCTCAAGATGACAAAATTGTTTTCTTTCCTTCCAACGCCTAGTGTGTGGAAGAAGTCAAACAAGCACTAACAGATCTATAACAACCAAAAAAAGGTGATAAAAATTCATTAATGGTATGGAGAATGTTTTATATTAACACTTTAAAGTGAATTTATGACCTAATCTCAAGGATAAAATCCTATTTTCAAGGAAGACTCTTCTTTACAAATAATATAGGAGTATGCAAGCAAAAATCTAGGATGTTGTATGGGTCAAGGACCAGGAATAAATGCTTAATAATATTTCAAACTCTCCAAAAAATCCATATTCAACCTCTATGAGATATCTCCAAGGATGGATGAGAGATTACTTAAATAATTTTATGTTGGGTTTTTAATAAGATGAAAGGAAGTTTTTATTTCTTAATATTGGGGGCTATTGTCTTCTTCTCCTTCTCTTCTCATTCTACTATATATTAAAGCCTTAAGGCCTTGATTTGTATCCCTCTCCTCAGTATGAGGAGACTATACCTATATTATCACTTTTTAACCTCTTAATATAATAAAAATTATAATTTTTGGACTCTTTGATATAGGTTTAGTGTTTTTTATTAGTTTTATTAGCACATGTGGTAGTTTTTCTCCCTTGACATGTCCTATTCTCATTTATTTTCTAGTATATGATCTTATGCAAGTCACATATAGTGTTTTAATGTTAAGTTTCTAAGCTTGGAGTGAAAATTTGATTGATAAGTTCCTTGATCAAGGCCTTCCATTATTAACCTCATATTTTTAATACTTAGTGCAACCTCTATATGAAACACTTTTGCATATGAGTCTTTAGAGTTAAAAGATTAAATCACTTGTATTGCTTACTAGTGTTTATTGAAGTTCAAAATGAGTGGATTAATGATTGTATTAGTGCATCACCACACCTTAGAATATATTTATTTAATGAACTTTCTATTCCTTCTCATCCGAATAGTAGTAGGTCTTTATAAACTAAGCCAAATAAATACACTAGGGGAGCCAGCCCCATAATCTAGAGGTCTGGTCTAGTTATAAGTTCACCCAAAAATTTTAGGCCATTCCCACATTAGTCTAGGTTGAAGTATAATTGAACACTCTCCTTCATAGGGTGTAACTTGGGCTTCTAACACTTACTTATAATAGTCATTTATGGTGAAGTAATATGATAAGTAAGATTCCCATTAAGAATTTCAAAATTGCTTTGAATATTATTAGAATGGATTCTACTAATGCACACATTAGTTCCTTTTTTTATGAATAAATTGTTAAATAATATTTTTAATAAGATAATTATAATGAACAAGCTAATAAAAATGATCTTAAATAAAAATATACCCATGAAGATTCAGATAGGATTATGTTTAACCCTAAATTGGATGTAGGAATCCTAACTTGGTGTTAATATGGTTAAGAATATAGAAATGATAATACAAAAAGGTTCTAATTAGATCTAGAGTAGGCCATTTAACTTTGAAACTCATATACAAACATAAACTAAATTTATTATGATGAGTATAGGCTAAATATATAAAGTGAAACTAAACTATGCATGGAAATGATAAATAAGTAATATGCTTAGCTTGTTATGATGCTCACATAGTTCTAGGTCTAGAATGGGAAAAAAGTAGAATGGAATGAGATTATAGAATAGTCCTCAAATTATCTAACACTTATATATCTCTAAACACTAATATCATCCTAATATAGTTGAATCAACACTACTATATGGTTTTAACACAAGTGTCATGTATAGAATACCTGATGGAAAAGTATTCAACCACCTAGATGCTTTTAGATTTTGATTCACCTTCACTCTAGTGCATTCACATCTAGGTCATGAATTTTCACTCCTCATAAAGTCACAAAATCCTAGTTCTACATCTTCATTTTGACCTTAGGGAAAAATGGGTTAGTGGGCACATGGTGTTGAGATTACCCAAAAAACCCATCTGTTAGTGAGTGTTGTCTACATAGCTAATAATTTGAATAGTGCCTCATACTAATGTAGTTCTACCTTATATTTTGGCTTATGTGTGAATCATATAATGTGTGAAAAGTAAGTAAAACACTGACCTATCTTGTAACTTGTAAAATTTATCTCTTGGTATCCTTTTTTATTATTTCATACCTATAGATGTTTTTTACCTATGCTTTTTATGGAAATAGAGAATGTGTTCAATTAAATGCTTGATAGATTGTTTTTGATAAGTTGACTTGGTCTCTCTTGATATTTTTTAGGTAAATAATGAATTATGATTGATATTATATTTATATCAATCTATTTGAATAATTAATTCACATTAAATCACTTAAGCCAACCATTATGATATGTTTCATTTATAAATTGGATGACTTTATGACACTAAACACTTATGTTCGGTTAAAACACTAATGTCGATGCTAGTGTATATAATATAAGTTAGTCTCTAGGGATTAATAAAGTAGGTACATGTTAAAAACTTACATAGATGGAAGATAATAACATTTTAAGCATTGTGGGAAAGATATAATGCCTCAGTCATCAACATAAAACCTGTCAAACTAAGAGATAGGGAAAAGTACATAAGATAGAGTAGATGTGAGACTTATAAAAGTGATAAAAGGTACAAAATGAGAGGAATAACAAAGGTTTACATTTTCCAAGTGTACAAGATTGAGGTGTTATATTATCCATAAATATTGTATACATTCCCCCTTTAATCTAGTAATGAATTTTCTATTTTAAAGGAAAGGAATGTGTACCTAGGTGTGTAGAACATACCTTAAATTTGTGTGTGTCCAACTTGAGTTATTTATTGGTGATTGACATGAAAACAAGAGAATGTTACAATATATAATCCATCCATATAATTTGGGATCAAAATTAATTAAAATATATTGAAATTGAAAGTGTTAGGTTTAGAAGTACACTTTTGTGTCAATGTAACCACCTTGCCTATTTCCAAGTTGATTAAAAAATATATATCATTGTAAGGACCTAAATATAAGATTGAGAAAAATATAGATAACTATTAAAAGTGCATATATCCAAGGACATAAAGAGATAGATTTTAGGGCATATTCCCCCAAATTTGGAGTAAAAGTGAGTTGCAATTGGTATTTGTGATCATCTCAACCATATAACCTAATGATACTTATAAACTAGTGAGTGTGAGTGAGATAAGTGATCCACACTATCAAACTAGTGATGTTGTATGATACTATCAATTCTAACCTAGAAACTTCAAAAGATTGAGTGATTTGATCACCTCAAACATACCAAGAGATGAACAAACCATTATAATAGAATATCTTAATTATTTCATAAAATTTCAATTGGTGGGTGGTGACAGTCCCTAAGAATGTTTTAAAATCTGAAAGTGAGTTAGATTTTGTAATATTAGGTGCAATGTATCCTATGCACCTTAGATATGTCTCATTCTGAAATTATGTATAAAAATAATGCCAATGCATAGAAATTTACCATAAATATAAATCTAAATCATATAGTTATGTGTTTTATCCAATTAAAAAAATTATGTGAGTATGAAGAACAAGCTTCTAAATCATGCCCCCACTATATATGGATAAATATGAAACTGATATAAGTACCAATACGGAGACCATGTTTCTAAAACATATCCCCACTATAAATTGGAAATGCTAAATATTTAATAGGTGTGGAGAACATGCTTCCAAATAATTCCCCCACTAAATATAAAAACTTTTAATGTGTCTAAACCATGCCCATATGACATACCCCAACTAAATCTGAAAATTGATATAAGTACCATATGCTGAATGATTGTGGAGAACATGATTCTAAAGCATGCACCCACTGACTCTAAAAACTATGACAAGTGTGGAGAGCATGCCTTTATGACATACCCTAAATAATATACCCCATCCCATTTGAGGTGAGTTAAATATATGAACTAGTAGTTACCTCACCTTCAAAGGATAAGATAATCATATGATCTATGAATGTAGCCATGTAAAATATATAAGGAACATGCCTAGGTAGATATATAATTGAAGTGCATAGATCCAATGTGATCACATGAAGGCATAAAATACATGATAGAATCATGGAAATTTCTAGATAATAATAGTGCAATCTCAAAAAGAAAAAAATAACACACAAGAGCACTAAAAAACAAGTCAAAATGAAATATTCCAAGGAGACCATAAGCATGGGACATGTTCAAATTATACACAATAAAATGGACATGACTTAGTGAAATTTCCACAAAATAAATGATGACATATTCAAATGTCCATATGATAAACAATTACATATGAAAATGTAAATGAAGAAATACATAGGCATGGGGTCCACAATAAAAGAAACATATTCAAATGTTTGAAGAATCAAGACAATAACAAGGTAGGACACTCCAAGAAGTGCATAAAGTAATGCATAAGTAACCATCATAAATATGGCATAGTATCCCATGGACACAATGTGTTAGGAAAAAATGTCAAGTGTATTACATATCAAGTAACCTGTGTAAGATATAATGATGGATAAATTCATGTGTAAGTATAGATGTAATCACAAACATGATAATGAAATGTGATCATCTAACCATATAAACTATGTGTATCTATATCAAATAAGTGGATGCCCCTAATTCCTCATGACATGAGTAGATGGAAAGCCAAACATCTAAAATAGGAATAAATCATGTATTTGTGTATGCATGTATCACACTCAAGTATAAGTGTGGCACACATGTGTATGTAAGATTAATTGAGTATGTCATCCATCAACATGGAATAAACATATAGATACCAAGGAGCTAATAAAATTTGTAAATGCCACAAGTTTTTTTTTATTTTTGAATGTTTATGATATTTTTAGTATTTTTGAATATTTGAAGAGAAAAAATAATATTATGATGCCATCCAATGTATGGTCATATATATATATATATATATATATATATATATATATATATATATATATATATATACATATATATATATATATATATATATGTATGTATGTATATGTATATATATATACATACATATATATATACATACATACATATATATATATATACATATATATACATATACATATATATATATATATATATATATATCCGCATTATGAACCTGGTGTAATAACCTTATGACACTATTGAAGATCACATATAGGCTCAATATCTATCACAGTAGTATTGGTGATGCTCTACATATGCAAAATAAAACTCTATGGTCATGAATTACTAGGAGGAATAATATGAGTAGAGGTTCATAGAAACCATTTTTGAGTGTCTTGTGGTATCATTGTACTGACAATAATATAATATTGTTTAGGTGATATCGATATCTAAACATGGTGTGTAGTAAATGGGGATTTTGTGGAATCCACTATATGTCTATGATATGATGGTATTTCAAGTACTAGGTACCTAGTACAGGGGATTTACTATTGCATAACCTTTTGTAGTATATTATCCTTACTAGGCTTGGTAATTGACTCTCTAGGTATACTTTTCTCTTCTTCAAGAGGATGCTCATATGGAATTCCAAAAATTATAACTACTTGATTGGCATTAATGTATTGAACATGCCCATGGACTATAAAAGATACTACTCTAAGTGTATGGATCCAAGTTCTTCTCAATAACATATCAAATATTCCCATGGAAGGTATGACTGAAAAGGTAGTAAATACATGGGTATGACCAATTTGTAAAGGTAGGTAAATCTTACCAAGAACCTTCTAGGAAGTCTTATTAAATGATATAACTAATCTATTATAAGTATTAAAATCATTATGAGTATGACCCAAGTGCATAAGTTATGTCATGTTGAAAATTTTATCACTTCCACCATTATCAATCATAGCACTATGTATAGGGTGTTTATCAAGGTATGCTCAAATCAATAAAGAATGAAGATGAATGTCATCATCATTAATTTCACTGTCATCAAAAGTAATAGAGGATATTTAAACCATAGGAGGTATAATTCATGTGTAAGTCCAAATAATACCATATAGTTGGTTCCCATAATGTTATGGATGAGGATGTATACTATATGCCATTTTAACTTCTAATTCCTTCTTAGAATGGTCTTGCAAAGGATTGTTAAATATTTTTTATTTTTGGTGATTTCCAAGTTGTGAGCCTAATTCATTTAGAAGATTATCAAATGTAATATTTTGGTCATCAATAAGATCTTGTATCTTGTGTTTCAAGGTAAATCATCTACTTTTAGAATGACCTAATCCCTGTAGATAATCATAATAAGTGTTCACATCATATCCTTTGGGTATAGGTTGAATCATATCAACCTTGATAGGATGAGGGATAGATATAAGATAACACTCTAATAACCATAGCAGTATTAAGATAGGGAGTTAGGTAAATGTATAAATTATCTCTTTTATGCATTGATTAAGACATGTTGATTAGGTTTTGTGAAACTATGTTAACTATGGTGGTCATTTCATTTCTAAGCTCAGAATGTTTTACCTTATAACTTAGTTTGATTTTAAATTTGGTACTAGATGTAGATTTAATTGTTGTTTTGTCTACATACTTGATATTATTCAATGAAATAAGTTTCATTTCATGGTCCCATACAACATGTTATAAGTCATAAAAATATTTTAACTCCTAAAAATAATGGACTCATGTAAAGGAGAAAGCAAACATTTCTTTAGTATGTCTTATAACTCATTATCTACCATAGGATTGGTCATTTTAGATAGTATTGTATTATATCTCAAAATATAGTAATTGATAGGTTCATTGGTTCCTTGATTGATTATGTCAATTTGAGCATAATAAACCTTTTCAAAAATATTAATGGAAAAGTGTGCTAAATACAAGCTATAAGAGTATTGAATGCTTTCACAAATTGGAGAGGTAAATAATAAAACCAACTTATAATATAATGCTTAAGGTTTTTTAGAAATAATTTGGTCAAAACTTTATAATTAGAAGATTAATCAAGGGATGCCACATTAAAGGATGAAATATGATATACAAGATCACCTTTTCCATCATACAATGGGAAGTTAGCACAAAAAAAACCAATTGGCAAAGTGTCCAAATAGATCTCAAGTGAAAGAGGGTTATGCAACACACATTTCAAACAAATAGCATGAGGATATTTTAAAACATTATATTAAATGTTATTAAATGATTTAAATTTTTTAGGGTTTATGGATTTTAAGCCCTAGGTTGTTAAAGGGTCTAAGTTTAATAAATTAGAGTAAAAAATATGAAATAAATATAAACATTGATTTATGAAAATAAGTGAGATAATATGATATCTATAATAATAAAAATGAATGGAATAAATTAATACTTAGTTTAAAACTTCCTTAGATAAATGATCTAAAATCTAAAATATTGTATAAGGGTTGGTATGAGCATTGCAAATAGGATCCAAGTGTTATAAACCCTCTTCGATAATAAAACCCTACCTTAGAAATTAGATTTGTGGTACCAATGTCCACTCTTTTTATTAATATCCTCCATTTTGGAGCTAATATATACTTTTGGGAGTACCTATGTATGAGTATTCCAAGCCTATTTCTATGTGGACAAACCCTACTTCACTATCTATGACCTATTATAACTAGTTTTTTATGCAAACCCTAGATATCGATGTGATTAGGGAATTATACTGGAACAAATATTAAAGGTGTGATGTTAGTTGAGTAGGCTAGACATCCTCAACACCCTATTATTATGAGAGTTTACTACATACCAATACTATGAGGAGGGATCAAGCTTGATTTCATTCTCCCCACTTAAGTGTTAATGCAAGTGAAAATAAAGCTATTATGGATGCATGTTTGATTTCTTTCAGTGAGGCTTGAGATTATAAAACTATGTATTATAAGATAAGGATGGATGTATATTATTATATGAATAAAGGGGTAGAATAGGGATTAATAACCTTGACTATGCACAACTTGTTTTGAACTCATTTGTGTGTATGTGCATTTGATTTCAGTCTAGTTGATAAATGTATAAAATTCATGTATTTATACTCATATGTTTCTTATGTAGGGATTGAAATAGGTCTAATTTGAGCATATGTATCTTTTGAATTGAAAATATATCAATTGGGGTAAAAAATAATGAAAAATATAATAACATTAAACTAGGACATTAGTGTCCAATTATGGTACTAATGGCTAGGTGGTAGACCCTGAGGCACTATGGGCTTAGATGTATAATGGAGGGTCTTAAAAAAAAAATTTAGATGTCTAGGAATGCATGTGTCCTACATGAAAGTTGGATAAGTGTCTGAATATTCCCTAAGATAGGTCTACGGCTAAGCTAGGAATGGGTTGTATCAAGTAACACTCTTGGCACTCATGTGACATTGTATATGACTAAAATTTCCTCCCCTTTATTATATAAATGAAACAAAAAGAAATGATTATGATAAATGAAAATAAACATACCTATAATTACCTAGGAGGTGAAGCCTATTAATTTGGATCTAAGTATGTGAAGTGTGATCCATTACATGCTCTGTAAATGAAACATGCATAGAATCAATACTTAATTAATATATATTAAAATCAAAGACAAAACTAAGTAAAGAAATAAGAGAGAGGAAAGGAATCAATATACCTCATTGGGTATGTGACATCATGTGTGTGTAGCTAGTGATCAATCAGTGAATAAATTATTTTGAGATAAATGGTTTGATCAATCAACATGTGTGGGTCACTTAATAAACCAAGATATCCTTAAATCCATCATTTCCCACCCTTGTTCGGTGGATCATGACCTATGAACAACTTGGATTGTATTGATGGCTTGTCTAACCCTCTTATGTAGGTGGCTCAAGAATTCAAGTAAACAATGACTCCATTATTACTTACCAATGTGTAGTATAATTATATGTAACTAAATTTAATAATGTAATTGAAATTATATGACCATAAATAAAATTTTATATAACATCTTTACAGCCTCTTAGGAACACTAGAATGAAAATTGGCCCAGGTGCCTCTCAAGCACTTGAGTATGTATCTCAGGACTACATGGTAATGCCATGTAATAAAAATAGAGTAAGGCATAAAATATAGTATAAAATGTTTAAATTTTTTTCTAGATTAATAATATATAGAATTACAAGGAGTTTACCATTCCATCTAATCAATTGGTGTAAAAGTGAGCATATGAGAACAATTTTTTGTTCACATACCCCAAAATTTGATATTTGAGCATATGGATTCTAGATTAAGTTGTAATGATTTATGTTTAAGTATCTAAAAATTAAATGGGAGGGATCATGCCATTCATAATATCCCCAATTTGAGCAAAAAATAATAATTTGTAACTAAATATGTGTAAGCATGGAATATAACTATTGTGCTTTCCTAGAAAATCTAGGTTTTTTATTTTTAGGGATAGTAGATAATATCACCATACCTTGGATAGTATCATTCTGGCACTAGTGTCCACTTTTGGTGCTAGTGTCTAACTATGTTGTTTTTCTATGAAATTAACTCTGATCTCTACCTAACTATTTTACACTATGTTTTCCTGAAATTGAAGTCTGTATTCTATGCCTATGTACCAAAAAATATACTCTGAGTACATTTAGATGGCTTGATATCTATGATAAACCTCTATGAATGCCTCTTGTTTTGACATGAGTTGTTGAACCTATAAGAACTATCCACAAATTAAAAAGCTCTGTATGATATGTGTTAGCTTGAGCATATAATATATTTGTGTAATAAACCAATATAATGTTTATACATGACATCAAAAAGTAATGTATATGATCATAATTCAATAATTTTAATCATCTAAAAATAACACTTGAGTTCTAAGAGTGTTACTTGAGACCACCCATACCTATATTATCCCTAGACCTATCTTAGTTCTTATTTTGACACTTCTCTAACCTTTATAGAGGCCAAAAACATCCCCAAAACACCCCTAAAATAGTTTCATACCCTCACTTTAGTATCCTATCCCTTAGTTCCCTAGGATATACCA
>JARHVA010004813.1:1230000-1310000 GCA_037957365.1 Torreya grandis
AATATGATGGAAGATTATGATTAAGAGAACCATCATGAGCATAGGAGTAGATTATATGTCTATGAGGTTTCCATAGATGAATAGAGGTGTATTATATGCCTAAATATGTTTATAATTCTATGATGAGGTAGTTGATTTGTAGAAAGAGCAGATAGAAGACTGAGTATGACATTCATGTCATATAGATCAAATAAAGAGAGAGAGATAAAAATAATACCATCATCAGGTGTTAATAAGAATCAAAGAAAATGTGGAAAAATAATTGGTGCCTAAGTTGATGCTGAGTCATCATAAGTGTTGATTGAGTAGATGCTTGATTAATAAGGGGGTAAGTACCTCTTAGTAAGTTGGTGCCTGCTAAAACCAAGTGGGTTCTTGGTGAATTAGGTATTAGTGACTCTTGATGGGTTAGTTTTTAGTTAAAGATTGATTCGTTGATTTATAGGACTTTTTTTCTAAGCTTTGTTTTAGTGGGTGTTATCCCCCATGAGGGTTTCCCACTTATATGATGTGTTATGGTTATTTATGAATTACTTTGGTTGATTAATGATTTATTCATGTTTATGTAGATTGGTTTAATATTGTTTGACAAATAGTAATTAATGAATGATTAAGTAAAATTAAAAGAGTATTAAGGACACTGATTCACCCCTAGTGATTATTCTTAGAATAATTAGTATCTAAACTTGGTCCTTTGAAGTAGGCCTATTAACTTGAAGGTGATCCTAATAGGCACAATATGTCTAGTGATCAAAAGGACAACATATTTTATGGATAATTCTATTATGATAGTGAAGAAGGAGAAGCTAAAGTAAACCTTGAAGCTAACCTCATAAGTTCCCTATATGACTTAAAGCATCAAAAAAATATCATCAAGGCTATCAAGAATAATTTAGAGGTTAAAAATAAAAGTTTGAGATAAAAGGAAGTTGAGTGTGATTAGTTGAAGTATGAGTTAGATTATTTGAAGTTTGAACATGAGCAACTCAAAGACAAGATGAGAAATATGAAGACCTTTGAGAAGTTTGAAAAGATCACTAGGGATCCAGATAAAATTTTGAGTATTCAAATGTTTACTAATGATAGGGTAGGTCTTGGTTTTAAAATAGATCAAAAGGATAATAAGGAGAATGATAATGTGAGAAAGAAGGTTAACTTTAAGAATAAAATGAGGACAAATTATGTTAGACATCCTAACACCATGAAGTATTTTAATGATTTTAATGGTTATTATTTTATTTTTTATTAGTTTAGACATAGAGAAAAGGAATATAGAAGGATGCCACTCAAGAATGAGTTTTAATGGGACTATGGTAAAGGAATAAAATTGGCCAATAAGAGATCATAAACCACATCAATCAAGAGGTATGTCTAACAAGAGTAGGGTCATTCGATATGAGTGTCGATGTGTTAGTCATATTAAAATATTTTTAAGATCATCTCAAATAATTCCTCAAGTCATCAAAGTATGTTAGAATATCTTAAGAGACAAATGATGGTGTGGAGATGAAAGATGGTGAGAACTAGTCATGATCAGACTATGGATCAAGGTGAACTAATTACCAGGGTAAAATACCAAGAGTGTTTCATATCAACTTATATAGAGAAGAAGAAGGATGATAAGGTGAGTCATGATCAACTCATAAACCAATGTGGTATTTGTTGATGTAGTGGATTGCACTTGGGGCAAGGAGGCTGAGCTCCTACCTTCCACACACAACAATGGAAACTCCCCTCTTGCCTGTGGGACCAACGAAGCTAGAGGGGAGAGTCTCTATGTAAGGTCTAGCTCCCTTTGATGCATCTGATTTGTTCTAGTAAGTGCTAACATATATATATTGGGTTCTTGGTGAATTAGGTATTAGTGACTCTTGATGGGTTAGTTTTTAGTTAAAGATTGATTCATTGATTTATAGGACTATTTTTCTAAGCTTTGTTTTAGTGGGTTTTATCCCCCAGAGGATTTCCCACTTATATGATGTGTTATGGTTATTTATGAATTACTTTGGTTGATTAATGATTTATTCATGTTTATGTAAATTGGTTTAATATTATTTGACAAATAGTAATTAATGAATGATTAAGTAAAATTAAAAGAGTATTAAGGACACTGATTCACCCCTAGTGATTATTCTTAGAATAATTAGTATCTAAACTTGGTCCTTTGAGGTAGGCCTATTAACTTGAAGGTGATCCTAATAGGAACAATATGTCTAGTGATCAAAAGGACAACATATTTTATGGATAAGTCTAATATGATAGTGAAGAAGGAGAAGCTAAAGTAAACCTTGAAGCTAATCTCATAAGTTCCCTATATGACTTAAAGCATCAAAAAAATATCATCAAGGATATCAAGAATAATTTAGAGGTTAAAACTAAAAGTTTGAGATAAAAGGAAGTTGAGTGTGATTAGTTGAAGTATGAGTTAGATTATTTGAAGTTTGATCATGAGCAACTCAAAGACAAGATGAGAAATATGAAGACCTTTGAGAAGTTTGAAAAGATCACTAGGGATCCAGATAAAATTTTGAGTATTCAAATGTTTACTAATGATAAGGTAGGTCTTGGTTTTAAAATAGATCAAAAGGATAATAAGGAGAATGATAATGTGAGCAAGAAGGTTAACTTTAAGAATAAAATGAGGACAAATTATGTTAGACATCCTAACACCATGAAGTATTTTAATGATTTTAATGGTTATTATTTTATTTTTTATTAGTTTAGACATAGAGAAAAGGAATATAGAAGGATGCCACTCAAGAATGAGTTTTCATGGGACTATGGCAAAGGAATAAAATTGGCCAATAAGAGATCATAAACCACATCAATCAAGAGGTATGTCTAACAAGACTAGGGTCATTCGATATGAGTGTCGATGTGTTAGTCATATTTAAATATTTTTTAAGATCATTTAAAATAATTCCTTAAGTCATAAAAGTTTGTTAGAATATCTTAAGAGACAAATGATGGTGTGGAGATGAAAGATGTTGAGAACTAGTCATGATCAAACTATGGATCAAGGTGAACTAATTGCCAGGGTAAAATACCAAGAGTGTTTCATATCAACTTATATAGAGAAGAAGAAGGATGATAAGGTGAGTCATGATCAACTCATAAACCAATGTGGTATCTGTTGATGTAGTGGATTGCACTCAGGGCAAGGAGGTTGAGCTCCTACCTTCCACACACAACAATGGAAACTCCCCTCTTGCCTGTGGGACCAACGAAGCTAGGGGGAGAGTCTCTATGTAAGGGCTAGCTCCCTTTGATGCATCTGATTTGTTTTAGTAAGTGCTAACATATATATATATATATATATATATATATATATATAATGGGGGGGGATGAAAAGGGATAAAGATTGCAGGAAAACAAATCTACTCTAAAGGATGTGATGCACCAACATAAATTGACCTTCTCACACTCACACTTAAAATCAGATAAACACATACATACACTTCAAATTGGCAGAAGAACCAGGCTGCAAGAAACTTGGTAGGGAGGCTTTAATGGAAAATACAGAAAATAGATATTCACCAAAGGTGCTATGAAATGCACACTATATAGTAATTTCTTCTATTTTTGCACTTTTAAATATAGATGTCCTTGTTAGCTACAAAAATGGCACCTTATAGACACTAGGTATATTGGTGTTGAACCTATGGAAGCATTAAGAAGCAATGACTAAACACAAACTAACACTCGGACATACACAGAGATATCTAACCAGGATAGAGGTAAAAAATGCATTTATTGATTCAAGTGAAAATTTACCAGGGCTATGCCTTACAAATGTGGAAGATGATTTCTCAAATGACAAGTCTTTAATATATAGAGGAAGAAAAGAGGCCTTTTGGCACCCTTTTTACAAGTGACCCATGGTAGGCACCGTGTCAACCACTGAAATAACTTCTTGAATCGACATATTCTTACGTCACTTGGATCTCTTTGTCTACTTCTGCATGATGGTTATTCTGCTGTCAAGATTTGAATTTATGAGCCATGCCATTTTCCTCCTCTGTAGTGCATATTAGAGAAAACTAGTCGCGTCGACCACTCTTGTGCCTCTTTGATGACCGCATGGTAGGCACTGTGTCAACCACTGAAATAACTTCTTAACACCTCCCTATTTCACTTGGATTACTTCATCTGCTTCTATGTGATGGCCATTCTACTATCAGGATTTGAATTTATTTGCCACACCATCTGCCTGCTCTTTGTTCTCTAGGATCTTTTTGCTTTTCCACTCCTTCAACCCTCAGGGGCGATCTTCTGACAAGTTACTATATTCTTTGGGCTCATTCCATGGTTGGTGCTTAGGCATTTAAAAAAAAACAACCTTTTTGCTAGCTTAGATTTGATGTCCTTAGGCCCATCACCCTTGGACTTTCCTTTAGATTCTTGCCTTGCCCCTTTCATTGAGAGTGCATCTACCTTTAACATGTGTCGTAATCCGCTACTTGGGCACCTAGAAGACACTTTGAAACGTGGACATTGACACATGGCAACTTCTACCGAGCTAATAATGGGACATGGTAGTGTCCACTTACATTAGATGGCCTTTTAAGGGTTAGTCAGAAGTTGACACATGGTCGCTTCCATAGAACCTTTAGCTACCTTAGAGAAACTTTCAAGCCCTTTTTCCCACTACTTTTCTACTTCAGGCCCTTTTCCCATAGACAAAAATTCTATAGGAATTGGCTGCTTTGACTTTTCCTTTCCCTCAAGCTCTTTGAAACTCTTTCTACCCTCTATAAGGGCTTTTGGACCCATCATTGCCCTCTGACTATAGGGCACACCCTTGAACCAAGCCATTGAACCAAGCCATTGAACCAAAAATTGGTTCAATGGTTCAAGACTATGCATCGAGCCAATTGAACCATTTGCTTTGAACTTTTTTGATGAACTAAGCACTGAACTTAGCTAATTGAACCAAAGTTGAAGAACTATCGATTGAACCAAATCTTGAAATGAAGTGATGGTTCAATGGTTTGAAGATGTGGACATTCCTTGTGAATTTCTTTAGATGAAAATCTAGAGGAGATTTGTAAAAACTTTCCCTTTTCACTTGTTTCTTCAGCTACCAAAAGAAAACCTGTAGAGTCTATAGAAAACCAAGCTCTATAGAGTCCGTAGAAATCACCAAATTCATGCAAAATAAAAAATGAATTGACATAGAATAGCAGGGGAAGAAGGGAACTGATTTTTGGCCTGTTAGGCAAAAAATGGTCAACAAATTGGTGACTCCCAAGGGAAGCATGCCTGCTATTCTTAGAAGCTAGTTGCCTTAAAAATACATTGGGCATGGGATCAGATTGTATCTTGAAGATCAACAGTAGCTCTGATAAATTCTAGAATCAATCACAAAGATTCACCTCAAGGGAAATGAAAACACACACAAAGCTAAGAAAACTACTTGTGAAAACAACACTTAGGGAAAATAGGGAAAGAAAATTGAAAGCAACCTACTATATATAACTAACCAAGCATTTTTGATTCCCTCATGGATCATAGGGAAAGCTTCTAACATCTCCTTCATCTGACACACCCAGTATCGATAATGGATCCCACAAAGAAATATTTATGTGCAGCTCCTTCACCTGGTCTACCATGTTGATCTAGGATTGCTCCCTTCCATATATTTTTTGGGGTCACTTGTATCCTTCTGAGGCATAAGCTGGGGAGCTGAATGTATGACTGGCAGCCTAAAATTTTGGAATTTTTGGTTCACCTGTGGTGGAAGAGATGGTGTGGCCATTTGAATAGTTGCTTGAGTTTCTTTCATATCTCTCCCTTTAGATCTTGTGTTGGCTGTAACACAGTTAGCCTAATTTTCTATAACACCCACATAATTGATCACACAAAACTCACCTTCTAAGTGGTTCATAATAGTAGAGTTAGGCTGACTCTGACTGCTACCTGTGCTAGGTTGCATTAGAGCCTCAAAGACTTGGGAATGAGTGGCTGCCTGATTGTCTAGCACATTTGGGTAACAACCCATCATCTCATTTGTATAAATGGCTTATTCCTGACCATATCTTATGGTTGAACAACTTGGTTGTTCCTGCACCAGATTGTTTTGAATGGGCACCATGACATTAGATGATGAAGGGGGGCCTAGGTTGTAGCCTTGGAGAAGTCTAGTGTGAGTAAGCTAACCCTATCCTTGATTATAGCTTTGGAAAGGGGATCTAGGGGCTTGACCATAATGCTGGTATCCCTGATTTGGTCTATTGTTTTGAGCTTGTTGCCTTTTAAGAGCTACAAGTTCATTTGACATACTCTGCAATAAACTCTTAACTTCATGAAGCTCATTGGATGGAGTAGCAGTTAGTTTCTCTATGCTGGGTAGAGGAGCTAATGTGGGAGCAACAGCCTAAATTAGAGGTAGCATTTCTAGGAAAAGTGGCATGTGGGGTCTAGGGGCTATTTTCGTAGCTTGTACTAAATATTTTTTAGCTACTATGGCTACATCATAGGTAGTAGGCAGCACATGCCCTCCCATGGATTGTATCATCATAGTAATATCACTATTTAATGCTCTTAAATAATACATGAAAGCATAACTAGCAGTCAATTTTACTAGAATGGGGATTCTATCTTGTGTCTTCTAAAATCGCATGTTGAAATCTTGCATATATTCATTTGGGGCTCTCTTCATGGTCATTAGCTACTCAGCAAGTGAGAGGTGGTCACTCTTTTCTCCAAAATAGTCCATTAATTGAGTACCTAATTCATTCCAAGAATGGATTGAATTTGTAGGCAAAGTCCCGTACTAGTCAAGAGCTTTGCCCTTAAGAGATGATGCCAGCAATCTGATTGTGATATTTTCCTCTGTGACATTGCGAATATTATAGAGGTTAGCAATATTTCTAATGTGTTCAATATATGTAATGGGCCCCTCTCCATTAAAGGGAGGCACACTTTTAAGGACCGCTCCTGGAATTGGGTCATAATGCTGGAGGTTCAAGGGACTTTGATAATGAAAGGTCACAAAGGGTAATGTTGTAGCTATAAGGGGATTCAAATGGGCTAATTCTCTTGTGAAGGAAGCACTTGTAGCTAGACTAGGAAGATGACTCACTGAATAAGGATGAGTCTCTTTGAACCTCAGTCACCTTGCTGAGTTGAGAGGTAATTCAATGAATTCAAAAGGGACACCTTTATTAGCAGATTGTGTGGTGACTTTAGGCATCAAAAGTCAGACTAGTCTTTGATTAAGAAATGAGGTTCTTACCAGTGGAGTCACTAGATGCTATAAATATTTGATTTCCTATAACAAGACCAACATCAATCTTGAAACCTTACTGAGTTGTAAAACTAGGTCCCACCAGGTGTGCCAAAAACTATTGATGTAGTGGATTGCACTCGAGGTAAGGAGGCCGAGCTCTTGCCTTCCACACACAACAATGGAAACTCCCCTCTCACTTGTGGGACTAGCGAAGCTGGAGGGGAGAGTCTCTAGGTAAGGGCTAGCTCCCTTTGATGCATTTGATTTGTTTTAGTAAGTGATAACATATATATATATATAATGGGGGGATGAAAAGGGAGAAAGATTGTAGGAAAACAAATATACTCTAAAGGAGGTGATGCATGAAAATAAACTAACCTTCTCACACTCACACTTAAAATCAAACAAACACATACATACACTTCAAACTGGCAGAAGGACCAAGCTGCAAGAAACTTGATAGGGAGGCTTTAATGGAAAATATAAAAAATAGAGATTCACCAAAGGTGCTATGAAATGCACACTGTATAGTAATTTCTTCTATTTTTACACTTCCAAATATAGCTCTCCTTGTCAGTTGTAAAAATGGCACCTTATAGACACCAGGTATATTGGTGTTGAACTTATGGAAGCATCAAGAAGCAATGACTAAACACAAACTAACACTCAGACATACATAGAGATATCTAACCAGGAGAGAGGTAAAAAATGTGTTTATTGATTCAAGTGAAAATTTTCCAGGGCTATGCCTTACAAATGTGGAAGATTATTTCTCAAATGACAAGTCTCCAATATATAGAGGAAGAAAAGAGGCCTTTTGGTACCCTTTTTACAAGTGGCCCATGGTTGGCACTATGTCAACCACTAAAATAACTTCTTAAATTGACACCTTCCTACATCACTTGGATGACTTCATCTGCTCCTACGTGATGGCCATTCTGCTGTTAGGATTTGAATTTATGAGTCATGCCATTTTCTTGCTCTACAGTGCATATTGAAAAAAACCAGTCGCATCGACCATTGTTGTGCCTCTTTGATGACCGCATGGTAGGCACTATGTCAACCACTGAAATAACTTCTTGACACCTCCCTGTGTCACTTGGATTACTTCATCTACTTTTGTGAGATGTCCATTCTACTGTCAAAATTTGAATTTATTAGCCACACCATTTGCCTACTCTTTGTTCTTTGGGCTCTTTGTCCTTTTCTGCTCCTTTAGCCCTCAACGGCGATCTTCTGGTAGGTCACTGTATTCTTTGGGCTCATTCCATGGTTGGCACTTGAGAATTTAAAAAACAATGGCCTTTTTTTTGGCTTAGATTTGACATCCTCAGGCCCGTCACCCCTAGATTTTCCTTTGGCTTCTTGCCTTGCCCCTTTTGCTGAGAGTGCATCTACCTTTGACACGTTTTGTAATCCACTGCTTGGCACCTAGAAGACACTTTGAAATGTGGATGTTGACCCACGGTAGCTTTTATTGACCTAATAATGGGATGCGGTAGCAACTGCTTACATTAGATGACCTTTTAAGGATCAATCAGAAGTTGACACGTGGTCACTTTCATAGAGCCTTTAGCTACCTTAGAGAAACTTTTGGGCCCTTTTTCCCATGGCTTTTTTGCTTCGAGCCCTTTTCCCATAGATAAAAAGTCCATGGGAATTGGCCACTTTGACTTTTCCTTTCCCTCAGGTTCTTTGAAACTCTTTCTACCCTCTGTAAGGGCTTCTGGACACATTACTTCCCTCTAGCTGTAGGGCACACCCTTAAACCAAGCCATTGAACCAACCTATTGAATCAAAAATTGTTTCAACAGTTCAATGGTTCAAGACTACACACTGAGCTGATTGAACCATTTGCTTTGAAATTTTATGATGAACTAAGCACTAAACTTAGCTGATTGAACCAAAGCCAAAGAATTTCCGATTGAACCAAAGCCTTAAATGAAGTGATGGTTCAATGGTTCAAAGATGTCGACCTTCCTTGTTAATTTCTTCAGATGAAAATCTGAAGGAGCTTTGTAAAAACTTTCCCTTTTCACCTATTTCTTCAAATACCAAAATAAAACTTGTAGAGTCCATAGAAAACCAAGCTCTGTAGAGTTCCTAGAAATCACCAAATTCATGCAAAATAAAAAATGAATTGGCCTAGAATAGCAGGGGAAGAAGGGGACTGATTTTTGGCCTGTTGGGCAAAAAATGGTCAATATTATTTTTGATACTATAGAGAATAAGTCATATTTGAAATAATGTCAAGATTATCTTTTGCCAACTTGAAAGGATGGGGAAGAAGCTAAGTGAAATGTCTAGCCTAAGTTGATAGTCAAGCCTAGGACATTGAAGAATATTTATTCTTGTGAGAGTATTGATATCTAGGAATCTCTTGAATTTATATTTTTATAGTTCCCTATGGAATGGGTAACTCCATTAGGATTCATGCAGACACTCACCAATAAGTGAAAGCATGATGGATGCTTGTTGAGCTGTGACAAGTGTTGTATGTAAAGAAGCTATGAAGACATGGTGAAGTTTGTTGTGTCTAAAATAGAAGTGTAGTCTTTAGGTATATTGATCTATGATTATAATTTGTATTAGTACTAAGTTTATTGATCTATGTTAGTGATGTTATGTATGTACTATTGATTGATATGGTGAGCAAGTCATGAAATCAAAGGGGGAGCATGATTTTTGAGATGTTTCATGAGCTAGTTGTGAGAGAGAATTCAATGCTTTATGTGCATCAATATGAACTTAAGGTCATATAGGAATAAAGAACATATTGTATGATCTCATTTTGTGTATCATAAAGAATACAAGTTATGATAGAGGTTTTTCATAGTGAAGCATGCAAATGTAGACATAGTTAATATATTGATGCAAAGATGTCATGAATATGTATATTCCATGATGGTTTGAGAAAAATGGAGATAGAATTATAAAAGAATAAAATATGATATATCATATGGACATTACATGAGTGATATTTTTCTCCAACATGGAGGACTGGATTGTTCTCTTGGAATAATATCTTTGAGTATAGATAGACCCAATTGACATGGTTGACAAATGTTGTTTATAGAGATGTTTTATTACTATAAGTATTTGAATATGTAATTTGGGTTATATATCATAGGTATATATTCTTAGTATGCCTTGGTTGTGTGAGGTGAAGGTGATCAAGTAAGAAATATATTAGATTAGGTGTATAGACGTAATGAGAAATGAACTAATACAAGAAGGGTTATCATAATATAGATGGATTAGATATGGAATAAGGAGATAAGATGAAATTAGGAGTCTCTATGGTTTGAAAAAAGGTTTAAGGTCTAATCAAGCATAAATTAAGTTCCAATAAGAGATAGCATCATCTTAGGTGGATCTAATCAAATACTTCATGAGCTTTAATAAAAAGTGTATAGTACAAAGAAGATATGCAGAATCACGAAGACAAATTTGATTTTTATGAAGCTTGAACAAAAAAAGAAGTTGGATATCATTCATCTCTATGGCATCAAGGTACATAAAGGAAGGTAGGTATTATTTTATACCTAAATCCATTTGAAGAAGATATTTGATAGATAAGAACAAATGGAATAGCCGAGTGAGTTTGAGTCATAACAATCATGTCAAGGACAAGATGTATGGTGTTGTGATCAAAGTTCATTTAAAGACTATGATTGATCTAAAGGGGAGCTCGGTAGCTCTAAGTGATTTTTTAGTTTCTAAGAATAATTACAAAAGAAGGATAATTAATGGTTCCAATAATTTTAGTGTGTACGATTTATTGTCATTAATGTCAAAGGGGGAAAACATTTCATGGATAAAGATTAGTTTAGGGGAGATGAGAGTTGTGAGTTTAAAGAATGTTTTGACATCAATGACAAAGGGGGAGTTTATTGAGAATATTTTTCATTGATTTCAATATTGATATCATTTTATGTTAATACAATGTCATTAATGTCAAAGTATGTTATCATTTATTTCTAAGATGCATCTAGTGAAGATGCATGGTGTGTGGGGTATAAGCTTGTATGCTTGATATGAAGACTCGGCATAAAACATAATGAAATATTAAGATCCTTAGTCAACCTATGAATATCTATGTAAGAAGCTTCAAATATGCTCTATAGAGCTATGAATATGTTATATTTAAACTCTAAAGATATGGTAAGAGTTTATGAAGACATTTTGATGAAGCTCTAAAGACTTGTCTAATCATGCTCCGAAGATGCCCAATTGTACTCTATAGATTAATATAGAAATTCCAAAGATATATGATATACATATATTTTACCTCTTTAGATATATTCTTTTAATCATTAATATTTATAATAATAGTCTAAAATAATCAAATAATTTCTCTGTATTGAGAGATAATTTTTAAGGCTACCTGATGATTCTTCTGAGGTTGATGTCAAGTTTTAGGTCATGGTAAGAATGTTTTGAATTACTAATATTTGAATACAAGGTGTATTGATAATCATATTTATATCTTGAACATGTGTATGTTGAGAATGAATTTGTATTTTTTGAGGTATGATATTTTATAATGAGCACGAAAGGCAAGTGATCAAGGTGTATAAGCATCAAGTGTTTCAAGGTCAGTTGTTAAGATTCAAGTTCTTGAGAAGTCGAGTCATGACACTAGTCATTACATGAAGAAACCTTATGAGAAGTTATGAACTTTGTGACTTGGTGAGATGAATGAAAAAATGGATAATACACTGTATGATTTTTTTTAGCTTTTACATGAGGTGTTGAGACCTTGGATAGTGGTTACAAGGTTAGCTTCAAGACATATTGTGACTTGCAGGTCAAAAGCTTAGAGGGAAAAGAGAGAGATGATTTATATATGTGGTATAATGATAAATTTTTAAGGAAAGTGTGATTATGTGTGATTGAAAAAGGTATTTTATGTTATTTCAATTATTTTAACCAATTTTTAGATCAAAATTTGAATGTTAAGGTAAGAGAAAGTGTTTTGCGCTCTCTTATGTGCACAAAATGAAGAGTTCTCAAATTGAGAAGAAATTTCAAGTGTTCATTGGCACATGTAACCTCTACATGAGAGCTTAACACATTCATGGTATATTGGTAAGGATCCTATATCAAATCTAAAATAAACGGTTTTTGAAATAAGGGGCTAAGATTTATGAATTATCATTAAGACTATGAGATGGTTTAAACCCTTAAAGAACCTTAATAGTGAGCCAATGTGAAATAAATTATTATAAAGTACTAAAAACGGATTAGTTTGGATATTTTAGATATTAGATCATGAATTCAACTCTCTCAGGCATCTCCAAGTGTTATTTTTTCGTCAGGAGAGTGAATGGACCCTATAGGAAAGTCCTTATTCCTCAAAGATTTGTTGTATCAGGAAGAATTGTCCAAGTCAAAGTTGATAATTAAATTAAGTTTGGATCTTTAAAATTTTATTTTATGTCCATGGTGGTTTTTTATTAGGTTATATCCCTTGGGGGTGCTAAATTGATCACACAAGTTGACTAGTCACTAAGAGACCTAGTGGTACATATAATGAGAAAACTAGGTAGATGTGAGAAGTTGATTAGGATGTGTTATCATGGATTAGGGATGGATAAAAATTCATTGGGTTTTATTTAAATAATTATAATAAATTTTCATGTTGGATATATGTTTTTAAGGTCATTGTTAATGATGAAAATGTTGATCATAAGTTGATGTGTCTAGTGAAGATGAGACAATGAAGGTGCAAGGTTTTGAGATTGATATGTAAAAACAATATTTACATATGTCCATGATATATACCTATATAATAATGATATAATTATCATATATGATCATCCACATACATTAATATCTATTTAATGTGTCTACACAGGTATTAGAATTCAAAATCACTATGACTTGTCTTCAAGGCAAACTGGAAACTCTAGGTAAGCAGGTTGCACTGATGGGTTTGGGACTCTATGCCATTATTTTATATATAAAATGAATATTATGTTTTTTTTTAGTGCATTAGTGTCTTATCCAATATTTTTATAATCTTGAAAGTTAGTAAAAGTGATTGAAATGGTAAAGTCAAAATAGGTTGACTAGTTTAAATTTGACAAGACAAAAGATTAGTCTGCAAGTCCAATATTTGGCATTAGACCTTATGGTATTTTTTATTTAGAGTGATGTGTGTGTGTGTGTGTGTGTAAAATAATATATTTAATTTTTCATAGGTAATATGAAGTATTATTTTAGGTGTCATAAGTTCATATTTACTTGATTATGTTTTGAAACTAGT
Organism: Torreya grandis; assembly: GCA_037957365.1. Taxonomy (NCBI): domain Eukaryota; kingdom Viridiplantae; phylum Streptophyta; class Pinopsida; order Cupressales; family Taxaceae; genus Torreya; species Torreya grandis. Next base: position 1,243,503 of record JARHVA010004813.1, read on the forward strand.
TGGTAGTTTAGAGTAACTGATTTAATAGTTTTGGGAACATTGGTGTATTATTCCTAATTTATTTAAGAGTCTAAATTAATAAAATTATTAAATAAATATTAAATAATTAAGGTACTATTTTTTATAATTTGATTTTAATTTAAATATTTCTAGAAATAGCAATAAGGGAGAGAAAATAAGACTTAGTTGGAAATTGACTGAGACAACTATTATAGGGTCTAAAATTCACTACATAGGATTGGGACACTATCATAAATCTAGATTTGGATTTATTTTTATTATTGGATAGTAGTGTCAAAATAGGACAACCTAGGGTTTAGTATTATAGTCCTCTTCTACCACTATTATCCAGGAGACCTCAGCTTTTTAGGTTTTATTCATTATGTTTGTGTGAGCTGATCTAGTCTTCAAACCCTAGACTCCATTGTGATTTAAAAAAAAAAAGATGAGGAATATGTGGGAGTTATTGTGTGTAAAATGCATTGAATGTGTATCCATAACTCTTGTGTGGGAACGTTTCCTACATACCAATACTCTGAATATAGATCAATCCATATGTAATTCTCCTAATTGATGTGCTTTGTGAAATTATGTGTATGAAGATGAAAAATGCTAAAACTAGGTGTGATTGAGTTGGTTAGGGATAGATGTAAGGATTTGAATAAGCTTTTAGTAGTATTGGATAGATGTATGTAGAGAATAGGGAATATTTCCTTAGTATTCTTGCTTGCTTTGTGATATTTTTGAACCCCTTCTAAATGTAATTTGAATGGGTTTTTATAAGGATCTATTGGTCATGGGTCAAATATATTCACATTAAGATGACAATAAGGAGGATAGGAACTAAATTAATTTTACCATTGGAGGTTAAAATGCACTTGGATAAGAGCACCAGAAATGGACACCCTAGGGTCTAGTGTTATAGTCCAAGTTGGGAACTATAATCCTAAAGGAATAGGACCCAAAGGGATGGATTTGTCATGGTAAAATATACTTATATGGGGTGGAATAATTGTCTATAAGGTTATGGATGATTGGGGGAATTAGTGAAAAGGTGCCTAGGAGGGTAATGAGAGCAAGAAAGAGGGATCTATTGGTTGGGTGTCATTAACCACACTCAAGTTACCAATTTTCACATTTTATATGACTATATGTCTCCCCCCCTTATTATAATGATACAACAAAGTGAAATACTAATATAAAATAAAAATAGAAAGTGTACCTAAACTTACCTACAAGGGTGAAGCTCATAAAGCCTTTAATACTAGATGTGCATAGAGAGATCACAATATGAAGTGTAAATATAAAAATGAAAATGTAGAATAGATTAGTTATTGATAGATATGCTATATCTAAAATAAGAAAATATAAATCTAGGTAAGAGAGAGAGGAAGAGAAAGGATTGAATACACCTCACTAGGTATACAAACTAATACAAAACATATTGTGATGTTGCGTGATGCTGATTAATGCTAAGTAATGTTGGATGATGATGTACTAATAGTAATATCATGAATGAAGATGAGTGTTCAATTCCCTAAGAGTGGTTTAAGAATGCAAAGGTTGGCCCTTTGGATCTATCATCACCCACTAAGTGAAGCTACATGGTCATGCATGTGTTAATATATGTTTGGATTATGTGTCGAACCCCTCTGATTAGGTGGCTCAAGAATAAAAAGGCTAGGTAGTCTTTTGGTTCCATCGTTGCCCAATGAAGTGAAACTATGAGCTAATACTGGTATTAAATATGTGTCATATGAGATGTATTTTTAAGCCTATGAATGTACAATAATCTAAAAATGTTGGCATAGATAGTTGAATGTATGCTGGAAATTAGGCCACTCTTGACCACTCTAAAAGGTGGAAATTAGGCTTGTATGAAAGCCAATATGAAACTAGGTTCTAGGCTTATATAAAATCCATTTTAAAATGTGGAAGTTAGGCTTGTCTAAAATCCACTCTAAAATGATTCTAAACACCTACATATGGAATAAGGCATACAAATACTAAGAATACCTAGGTAATATGCTAAACTTAGAAAGAAAAGAAGTCAAATGTGTTGTGCACATTACCCCTAATCACTAGTTTTTAAAACATGGATTCTGATTTGGAAGTTATACCTCCTACCTTATCTAAAACTAGAAGTGAGAGCCATAATGTTATGCATTATGGCCCCTGTATCTAGATTCTTTGAGAAAAATTGTACTAAAAATACTATATCTAAACTGGTCTAAATGTGCAAATTTGTAGCTAAACTTACTTTTTTGCCTATTTATGGAAAACTTGATTTTTTTACTATTTGGATAAGAGCATTGAAAACGGAGACCTTGCTATCTAGAATTAGAGTCTAATCTTGGAACTATTGTCTTAGGATAATTATGATGACCTATTCTATAATTTTCACTATCTACCTTATCTATTTTGCCTTGTTTAAAGTCTGGTTATTATTCTAGGTGTTTTGAAAGTTGATTTTTTTATCTATGGGAGCTCTGATCTTTGTGACAAAATCCTATTTGTCACCCCCTCTTTTGAGGGTAGGAATGAATACCCTGTAATGATCACCCTCAAAATAAAGAGCCTTACAAGTTTGTTATACTACAAATATACATGATATAACAATGATAACTGATAAGATATCTCAAGATATAACTTGATTTGTAATGAGAGATTATTAGATCAATATGGGTATTCCTAGATAGATATAAAAATGTAACAATATGTACAATGTATTTAATTAGAATTGGAAGTTTGGTTAGGTGTTAGCTATTATGGAGGGATGGAATATAATGTTCATCATGGCATCCATGAAATAAATATAATGCATGATGTGGATCATGTCATTGTAAATAAATGAAAAAGAAAACAAGAAACAAGCATGCAAGGCAAGAATCAAGAAGAATATAAGAGTGGCCAAGGGGCCAATAAAATAAGGTACATGGGCACATATCACTCAAAATATAAATCAAACATACAAGGCATATTCTAATACCAAATACACATACATGTAAAATTTAATCAAGTAAGGTTGGCCTAAAATCCAAAATCACATAGAAGAGTATAGGCAAAGGACACTAACAAATGTCATAAGTCACACACAAGAATAGAAGTAAAGGACATTGGTCAATTTCCTAAGGCACATACAAGAGAAAAAGTAAAAAATGAGAAATGTAATCACATCTAGCTGCACAAAGCATGAAAGGAAAGCAATGTAAATGTTGGAAATACAATCACATACAACTAATCAAAGTAAGAAGTGAAACTATTCAAAATATAGAGTACAAGGCTAGGTATATGCTAAGAAATATGTAAGTGTTATACACTAGTGAATGATGATAAAGTAATCTATGTAAGCTAGTAAGTAATGTAGATCAACATGATAACTAAAGTGTGTGGTGTAGGAATGACATAACCTAGATGGTGTAGTCATGTAGAAGATTCCCCCAGTGGGTATATATATTGATGTATGTCTCAAATGTAGAAATAGGATGCCCCCTGAATGGGTAGAGTGAAGCAATCAAGGATCTGAAAGTCACTGCACACACTTAAAGAAGATAAAATGAAGCATGGTAATGTAGATAAATAAATAAATAATATCATATAACAAAAAATGTAATTCTAGCATGGTAGTATAAATTTAAATCATGGATGATGCATACAATTTAAATGTATTTGTGTTTTTGAATTATTTGAATGTTTTTTGGATTTTAAAATTTTGTATTGTTTTTAATATTTTTGATTTTTGAATTTTTTTGGTATTTTGAAAATAAGCTATGTACAATCAATCATAAGAAGAATATGTACAAGGAGGCTAAGAAAATATGTACAAGTAAATAAAAAGAAGCTATGTACAAGAGATACAGAGAAGAAATGATACTAACCAATGAGTCTCATAGGAAACTCCCTATCATGGTGTCTTGTATCAAACAAAAGAATCGTTCATGATTGTGAAACATGAGGGAATGGTTGTGAAAATTAATTTGAATATTTAGATTCATTGTTGTTATCTTGGAAATCATAATAACCTATATTATTCAACTCATCATTATCATATTGAATTTTAACCAATGGAATACTAGTGTTGACTTTTGTTGTATCTAGATATTTTCCTTTGATAAATTGTGTCTATAAATGCTTTGCCTTAGGATGGTTAATAAATCCCAAACCTTGGTGATAAACATTATCAACTACTATAATAGGAGTAGTGAGCCTTGAGCATGCTTTCCCAACCCTTAACCTTGATAATTAAACTATTGTAGATATTTTTGACCAAAGCCATACTTCTTTAAAAGTTGAGCCTCATTTTGAAGAGGTAGATTTACAATTTTTTCATGATTTACTTGTGCTTGTGATATTATTTATTACTCTAATTTTGCTTTTTTATCCTTTTATTATTCTAAGTTATGCTTGGGTAACCACTTTTATACTATTTTTGAATTTGACCCTTTGCAAATGTGTTCCTATGTCACCATGGATTGTTTGACTAATTTACTTTATATATGATTCTCATTAGCAATTATCTATTATATGTGTTTATTCAATGCCAAACATGAATCTGTGTGATGCCCATACATTATATGATATACACAATAATATCTAGATCTTCTCATTGGATATAGAGGAGTTAGTTTGATCAACTTATATTTAATCATTTACCTTAGTACCTCACTTGAACTCTTATTTGATATTTGAATGCTTTTTGAATCACTAGCTGTAGATTTGCTTTATTATTATTTCATGTTTTGATATGTAACATTGTTTGTAACCAATTGACTAGGTAAAGGTGCATATAAATGATTGGCACCAAGATGCCTTTGAGGCTTTTCTATTATAATACAATTTTCCAATGTTGTGATATTTCTATGTAATAGTTGATTCTATGTTTGTAAATCTGAAATTAACTTGCTCACACTAGTCATTTTATCCCTTAGAGTCTCACAAGTGCAAACCCTAGTTGCTTCTGATTGAACATGTAAGCACATATGTATAAGAGGGTGTGAAGAAGCTATAGGTAAAATGTATGAAAAATAGTATAGGTTGCCTCAAATTTTTAAGGGATGATAGCATGGACCTAGTTAGAGGAAAAATAGTATAGGTTGCCTCAAATTTTTAAGGGATGATAGCATGGACCTAGTTAGAGGGAAAGTAGATATCACCCTCTTTTGGGAGAGGAGGTGAAGGAAATTCTTTCCTATACATAAGATATGACAATAAAACTCAACAGGTGGTTGTTAACATATGTAATGGATCCTCTAAGTATGTAAGGATTTTATTATTGATTGAATTACACATAATGGAGAGATCACATGTTAAATACGTAATTAGAGTTATAAGTTTTATAACAATATGACTATAAAGAATATTCCACATGAGAGATATCAAATAAGGGATAAAGAGTATGGAATTTTTCACTAATGCATAATTTTTTTTGACTTGTAACATAACATTTATAACATGTTTAGAAAAATAAGGATAATTTTTTTTCAATATGAGAGATAGAAAGCATGAATTGGTGTATGAATGCATAAGATACTTTGACATGTGATATTATATGTTTAATGTGTTTAGCATGATAAAATTGAAAATTTTGCCATATGAATAAATCAAGTGATAGAAAGCATGAATTGGTGTATGGATGCATAAATTTTGACATGTGATATTATTTTTTAATGTGTTTATCATAATAAACTTGAAAAAAATTCCATATGAAAGATAAAAAGTAAGTAATGAAACCTTGTATTAAATATAAGTAAACATTTATTTGAAGGAGAAGGATTGCATTATGTGTAACAATAGTTTTCTTAATATCATCCCATATTATGAAAAATAAGCATGAAATGTGAATAATGAATCTTTGTACTAATATATGGTAAACTTCATCATTCATGTACATGATAGGATTGAGTATGATCTCTTTATAATTTACAAGAAATGAAAGAAATATGTGTAAATAAGTGAGTAGTATGTGAAACCTAATTTTAGATGTAAGGTGATACCTCAAGAAAACAAAGGGACCTAGTGTATGAAACTAGGGTTTTGAAAAATGATATTTTAAAAAATTACTAAGGAATTTTAAACTTTAATGTGAGTTTCTAATTTAAATATGCAGGTAAAAAATCAAAAAAATATTGGAAAATTATTGATTTAAAGGTACCTAGTATGTATAAATATCATTTGGAATAAATATATATATATATATATACATATATATATATATTTAAATTACTATAGAATTTTAAAAAATTAAATTGAAATTTTGATTTGAATAGGCAAGTAAAAAATCAGAAAAAATATTGGAAAAATTGTGATTTAAAGGGAACTAGTATGTGTAACTAGGGTTTAGAAGAAAAATATATTTTTTAAAAATTACTATAGAATTTTAAAAATTAAATTGAATTTCTAATTTAAATATGCAAGTAAAAAATCAAAAAAATATTGTAAAAATCAGCAAAGAATTTACCGTAGGGTTTCTAGGGTTTTTATGCACAAATGAAGTAAGTCGGGTTCACCAAATGATTTAATAGTGTTGGGAATATTGGTTTATTATTAATAATTTAGTTAAATGTCTAAAATATAAAATTAGTAAATAAATATGCAATAATTAAGCTAATGATTTGTATAATTTGACTGTAATTTGAATCTTTCTGAAATGAGTAATAATGGAGATAAAATAAGACTTAGCTAGAAACTGACTGAGATGGCTATTATAGGTCTAAAATTCACTATTTAAGATTGGGATAGTATTTCAAATTAGGATCTAGACTTCATTTTATGATTGGAGAGGAGTGCTAAAATAGAACACCTTGGGGTTTGGTGCTATAGTCCTCTTTTGTCACTGTTGTCTAGGAGACCTAAGCTTTCTAGGTTTTGTTCCCTATGTCCATATGAGCCTACCTATGAAATTTTGACTATTGGATGTCTGCATAACTCCCTATAGAGATTATTTAGTCTTCAAACCATATACTCCATTATTCTTTGAAAAACTTTGAGAAAGAGGTGGGGGATTAGTGTGTGTAAGATGCAATGAATGTGTATCCACACTCCTTATGTGGGCATGCTTCCTACATACCAATACTTTGAAGATGGATCAAGACATATGTAGCTCTCCCACTTGATGTGATTTGTGTAATTGTTTGTATGAAGATGCAAAATGCTAAAATTTGGTGTGTTTGAGGTGGCTAAGGAGTAGTGTAAATATTTGAATAAGCTTATAGTAGTATTGGTTGGTTATATGAAAATAATAGGGAATATTTCCTTATTATTATTGCTTGTATTCTTGATTTCTTTATTATATTTTCCAATCCCCTCTAAATAAACTTTGAATGGGCTTTTATAAGGATCTGTTAGTCATGGGTCGAATGTATTCATGTTAGGCTGACCAAAAGGAGGATAGGAACCAAAAGAATCTAATTGTTGGAGGTTAAAATGAATGGACACCCTATGGTCTAGCACTATATTCCAAGTTGGGCACTATAGTCCTAAAGTAATGGGACCCAGGGGGATGGATTTATCATGGGAAAAGACACCTGGAGGAGGTGGAATCACTATCTATAAGGCTACAGATGATTGGGAAGAAGTGAAAAGGTGCTTATGAGGGTCATGAGAGAAATCAAGAGGGACCTATGGGTTGGGTGTCATTAGCCACACTCAAGTTACCAATTTTTATATTTTATATGACTATAGTAAACATCTTGTAGAAAAGAGTTTGAGCTTGTATACCTTGAGTTAAAAAATATAATGAAGATTTTTATGAACCTAAGTTCATGATTATTATTTATATGTGATTTTATTTCCATCTTTGTTTGTAAAATTTTTGCTTATGCTTCAATTTTTCAAGATAGATTTTCTATGTATGCACAGGCTTAGTGTGAATAGTGTTTTGAGAAGGAGTTCAAATGATGGTTGAACCTAAAAGATGTTTTAGACCTAAATTGAAGTTGGATAAGGTATATTTGAGTTAAATATGATGTATGATTTATATTTTTGTATTTTGGAAGCATTCCAATAAAGACTAAGTGTAACTTGCTCTAACGAAGGCCTAATGGGATTAGATCTCTTTAAGACCTAAATGAGAGTTTGGTATATTAAGATATGGACAACCTAATTTATTGGTTGATTCATTATTGTAACATGTTATATGACCTATTTTAAATATAATTTAATTATTCAAGTGTGAATTACCAACCAAGGTGTGTGAAAGCAAGTGACTTGTATAAAAGTAAGGCTAATTAAGCCTATTTGTGTGAAAAAGACAAGTGAATGTGAAAACAAATAAAATAACACAAAGAGGAGAATTAGGAGGCCATTTGGAACATTAGAGGTATGTCATCAATATCATATAGGAGGTCTGCATATAAAGACCAATGCCTATGTTAATTAATCAATGTAATAGAGGGATTATTAAGGAATGACATATTTGTTTGGCTGAGATGTAGTTTTGAATGTGATTAAGAAAACCTTAATGAGAAGAGGAGTAAAATATAATTATATGATGTCATCATATATGATTATAGGTGTATTATAGGCTTTAATATGTTGATAAGGCTATGATGAGGTAGCTGATGTGTAGAGTGAGTAGATAGAATATTGAGTATGACATTGATATCATAGAGAGCATAATAAAGAGAGAGAGCAAAAGAACACCATCATAAAGTGTTGATAAGAAATAAAGAAAAGGTGTAAAAATAATTGGTGGTTGAGTGGTTGTTTTATCAATAAGGCGGTTGGTGCCTCCTAACAACTTGGTGCTTGCTAAATCTAAATGGGTGCTTGGTGAATTAGGGGTTGGTGCTATTTGATGGGTTGGTTCTCAGCTAAATATTGATTCATTTCTTTATAGGACTATTTTTCCAAGCTTTGTTTGAGTGTGTTTTATCCCCTATGAGGATTTCCCACTTATATGATGTGTTATGGTTGTTTATGCATTATTTTGGTTGATTAATGCTTTCATCATGCTTATGTATGTTGGGTTGATATTTATTGATGATTGGTAATGAATGAATGATGAATTAAAATGAAAAGATTATTAAGGACACTTGTTCTCCCCCCTCAGTTATTGTTCTTCCAATAGTTCTGACACTTGGATCTTATTTATGATACTTAGATTAGCTCATATCCTATTTTGTAGCATTCAAATCCCATCCCAGTTAATTTCTAGCTATGTATTTGTTTATGTCATTTATTTATATTTTTAGAAAGGTGAAACTAGGTCAATTATATTAAAAATAAGTGGTTGTATTTATTGCATATTTTTACCTTGATTTCCTAAACTCATCCCCTTTAACAACCTAAGGCTTAAACTACATAAACCCTAAAATGGTAAATCATTTGGTAAACTTGAATTGATTTGAATACTATTAAAACCCTAGTCTTATATGATCTTAGGGTTTGTATCCATTTTTTATATGATCAACTATTAATTCTTAGATCTCAAAAAAGAATTATTATTTAATTCTTACAATCTTCCATAAATTGAAATTCTTTAAAGATTCAAAATATACAATTGTTTGTTTTATTACTTCTTAACCTATAATGTTACTATTGACTTTCTAAGTCACCACCCTGATAGGTGCAAGACCAACCAAGACCCAATAGAAGATTTTCACACTTGTAAGGTCCCAAGAACTTCAAGTAGTAAGTTCATAGGCATTCCCCAGTTGTACTTGACCTTAAGATGGAGGCACATATCTAAAAAATGATGAAGTGATGACTCGAACCTACACGAGGTTCTTAATGTGAACCTATGCAAATGATTAAGTGACATGAAATATTAATAATTCAAGTCCCTAAGTTATGGATGGTTAATTAAAGGTAGAGAATAAGAAGTAGCTATTAATCATGGATAACATACCTCAGATTTTCAATCTTTATGCATGCCCTTATTTAAAGTATTCCTCTTGCCTATGGAATGTAGTTCCATACCCACACATTAGATCTTACATCTACTCCCTTCTATTTTTCATGATTCAACCATCCTTCTATTATTTCCACATGGTGGCCCAATAGTCATCCTACATAATAAAATTCTTGTTTCACCCATGTCAAGCATCAATCTTCTACATGTAAAGTCAATGTTTCTCCTACCTAATAATCTAAGGGAATCCTCTGATATCCCATAAATATGACACATGTCCTTAAATATCTTCACCTAAAATTAATTATGAAGTGACACATGTCAAGTGATAGCAAGATATAAAGAGGGTTATTAGAGGTAGTTAAGGGAATCTCGAGATGGTGTCAAATCAATTAAGTATAGAAGTAGATACTTGACATTGGGATGTGTATGCACATAACCCTTTGACTCTATCAAGAAAATCTTCCATTACCTTGTTCACGTGTATCAAAAAATGATGCTGACACCAGCCCCTAGATCTAATCATCAGATTAACTTCAAGAAGCATGGTTTTAGCACCACAAAAGAATTCAAAGTTATGACCACCACTTCAAGTGATGAATTTATTATAAAATAGGCTTTTTCTCTATAAAATCTTGGTATTTCACTTGTAAAAGGGTTGACACTTTTCCAACAACCTCATGATGATGAAATTTTCCCTCCATGAGCACTTATATTGGCTAAATCTTGTAGATTAATGAGAATTAAGTTCACCTCTTTTTGTTCTTCTAATGTTCTATTTGTTATTTGTGTTTGTTGATCCTTGAATATGGGTAATGTTCACCCCTCTCATCATTATCCATTCCCTTTACCTCTACATTAAATTTAGAATTCACTTGTAAGTTGTATCCTATGCACACTTAGGTCTGTGTTGATTTTTTTCATGGACTATTGGGTATCCCTCTCAGTATTGCACTACATTTTTATGCCTCTATGTGAATCACTTATGCATTTAGAGTGACTTGGTATAAATTGTGTGATATTATCTTTTTCTCAGTGGTTTTTATTATGTTTATGGTAGTAGGAGAGCTCACTCTATTCTAGGCAAATCACCCCTTATATTTTTTAGCATCTCTTACATTTTCCCTCCCTCTTTCCTCAAAATATTAGGTTTATAATAGTGGTATATTACCTTTATACTATTTAGGCTTGCATGTTGGTCTTAAACTAGGTGCACTTAGAATAAAATGAATTTGGAATACTCTAGAGGCTCATCCCAAGGAGTAGAAGGGTCCCTTGTCTTAGGGGATTTCCCATAATTTTAATGAAACAACTGATGCTCATGTGCATAGTTGAGTGATAATAATTGCATGTTTAATGCCTTAGACTCTTGCATCCTACATAAGACTTTCATACTCAATGACACATAGAAAAACTCCTCCATGTCACATAACATCTATGGGTGCACATTTCAAATGACAACATTTTATGGCATGGTTGGTGGGACCAAGTTCAAAGAAAGAGCTAAGGAATTGGTACTACCCCTAGATATCAAGTGTTGAAGATACTTTACAAAGCACCTGGTGACTCTAAATGTCTAAATACACTCATTTAAGCAATCTAAGTACTTAATAGTATGTTTTTACACCTCTTCCATAAAAATTCTAAATTCACACCTTTCCATTTCCTATACCAAGCTCATTCAAGTGCATGTAACCTTCCCCCTACTCATCCCCTATCACAACTTCTTATGTTTCTAATCATCCCTACACAAGATACCTTTCTCCCAACTGATATTACTACCTTCTTGATTTGCCTCAATAGAGCATCAATGATATAAATATTTATTTCTATAGATAGTTGAGGGAGATCAAAAGAGAGCAAGGGTATGGTAGGTAATAATAATAGCTTGCTCATCAGTAATGCACATGATAGTAGGAGATGATAGAGTATCACATAATTGAAGAAGAATGCTTGGATTGGTAGATCATAACCAAAGAAGAGCATATGTGTAAATTATTTTGATAGATGTAGACAATTGAATCATAGTAAACCACCTTTACTCTTTCCTTTCCTATCTTTAAGTAGGCCCCCTGTGTTGGAAGGCCAACCTATGGGACATAAAAATTCTATGCCCAAATCCCTTAGCTTTAGGCAAGGCAAACCCCCTGCACTTTCAACTAAGCCTCCTAATTTTAAAGTACCAATATTTAGAGGTCCCTTTCTTATATAATAAACTATGACCATGCCAATTAAATAACCCATATTTCCTTAAGAGTATCAAGCACAACCATGGTATCCTTTTTAAACTATGCATCCCAACTTCATGATGCCCAACCTACTAGAATCCCTTTCTTCCATGCCAGTTGAAACCTATTACCCTCCCACCATCTCCCTTTTTAGAAGAGGACCAATTATATAGAAGGAAATTGAAGAACCTTCAAATGAAGAAGATTATACTTAAAGTAAGTATGATGAGGAAATAATTATTGGTATCCATCCTTATACCACAAAGTTAGAAGTCTTAGAGATACTATAAGAAGAGGATGAACAAAATTAACCTACACTGCATGTGGTATGCAAGCATGAGGTGATGAGGTACTCTCTTAGATAAATGAACTTCTAGTTAATATGGAAGAAAATTATTACAATGATGAGGGGCCAATTTTTGTTATTTTATAATGCACCTAGAAGTCTGAGCTTGATCTTCCTTGGGTAAATGAGTTACTATACATGATGGAGGAAGACCTCAGGGATAGACAAAGCATCAAGGGGAATGTTTGCTTCAAAGGAAACCCCTAAATTAGTTTGAAAGCAATGTGAAAGTGCTAATAAGTGATAAGGAGATGAAGTATTTATTGAAAATATTGTGTGTAGGATATGTTTGTCTACAAGTAGACTACAATGTGGTCAAGTTTAAGGACTTTGCATTTATTAGAAAGGTTAGGGGGAAAAAAGGAGATAGCCCATTAGATCAAACTTATCAAAGGTTGAATGCTAATTTTTTTGACATATTTAATGATGGTTATCGACTATTTAATTACCTTTAATATGCTTTTACACCACTTAAATATATCATAGACCTATTTTGGCCTTAGCCTCCCAGTAAACAACTCAAAGATGAGGGGAAGGTTACAATAGTAAGTGGAATTCAAGTCTATTATCTTAAGAACCTTACAAGGGAGTTTACAAAAGATATAGTAGGCTTGTAAAGATAGTCTATTGATTATATGGGATTCCTAATTATTAGGTATAGGTCTCCTAAACTCCGAAGGGCATAGTCCAAGTAAAAAGTGTTGCTAGGCACCAAGGAACCTAGGATGGATTAACTCAACTTCAAAGACATAAGCCAACTAGGAGAAAATCTTATGCACACTATGGTAGAGTCATTCATTGAGGGGAAGCGTAAGAAAATGAACTTCCTCAATCACTTTTTGGAAGTGCTCAAGGAGTGTCTCCTTTGCAGTAAATGGGTGTCACCTTTCCTGCACCTATCACATATCGATAATAGGGAGTGCACAATGCAAAGGATCTAAGAGGTTTTTATTTTGATCTAGGAAGATGAAGGCCCATGTTTATATTTTGTATATAATAAAATAGATTATATTGAATTACATTTACCTTAGTGCCTACATGAACATTCCATAGTGTAGTTTACTTTTCATCTAAGTCCATTTCTTCATATATTATGTATTCTCTCTCTCTTTTGATATGTTGAGGGTAGGGCTCAGTTTAGATCATTTAGGCATAGCCTGAGTAGGATATAGATAGAATGAATTTGTGCCTAATATATCAATTTAAAGGCTACTAGATTCCTACTTAGTAGGTAAAAATCCCATATAGGTTTCCATAAGTGTTGAGTTTCTAGTCACTTCCCCAAATTAGTATAGGACTTATCGATACCCTATAGAAGAGTTGCACACCTACAAGGTCCCAAGGACTTAAAAGAAAAAGTACATATACATTCCCTACCTTCACCTAAGCTCAAGATGGAGGCACATATCTACATGATGATGAAGTGATGACTCACACTTTCATGTTGTTTTCAATGTGTACTTATGCATAGGATTATGTGATGTGTAATATTAAGAATATATGTCCTCAGGTTATGGATGGTTAAGTAAAGGAAGGGCATAGGGATAAAATTTGAGTCATGAAAGGTGATCCTAAGATATTCAATATTCATGCACACCCTTATTTTAAATCTTCCTCATACCTATGAAATAGAGTTTCATGGCTTCACGTAGGATCCTACATCTATGCCCTTCTATTATGAAAGATATAATCCTCTGTCTATTATTACCATGTAGAGGCCTAATGCTCATCCTACACAAAGAAATTCTTAGTTCATATAAGACAAGCACTATGCTTCCCCATGTCAATTACATGTTACTCCTATGTAATAATCTAAAGGATTCCTTTGAGAACCCATCATGATGACATATGTCCCGATAGAGCTGTACCTTAAACAAATCATGAAGCACCACATGTTAAGTGATAGTAGGATAGAAATAGGGTTATTGGAGGTAGTTTAATGAAGCTTAAGAAACTATAAAATTGATTAAATATAGAAGCAACTACTTGACATTGGGATGTATATGCATGCCACCCTCTAATTCTATCAAGGAAATCTTTCATTTTTTTATGCATGTGTATCTAGAATCTATCATCCTACCAACCCCTATATCTAATCATCAACCAAATTTCAAGAAGCATGGTCTTAGTACTACAAAAGAATTGAAAGATATGCCAACCACCTCAAGTGATGCATTTATTTTATAATAGGCTTGTTCTCTATAAAACCCTAGTCTTTCACTTGTAAAAAGGTTGACACTTTTCCAACAACTTCACACTACTAAAATTTTCCCTCCATGAGCACTTATATTAGCTAAATATTGTAGATGAATGAGAATTACTTTCACCTCTTTCTATTTTTTGATTTTATGTATACTATTTTTGTTTATTAATCCTTGATTATGGGTAACATTCTCCCCTCTCATCATTATCCATTCCCTGCACCTCCACATTGAACTTGGAACTTGGTATCCCTGTAATTTTACACTTCAAATTTTGGGGTACCCTTTATCTAAATTTTTTATATCCTTATCTTATGTATGTTAGTTGTATTTGTTCAATCAACCCCCTAAATAAGGAACTTAGTTTCCATTGATTCTTGTGTTTTTTTCTCTAGTTTGCTTCTAAGTCATTCTAGAGGATCAAAAATATTTTCTCAAGAGACATTACTAAAATTCATCTACTCATCCCCTTCAATGGATCAAAGAATTTAGAGTTACATAGATCATTTACAATCCAAATTAGGTTCTTTATATTTATTTACTTGCTTAAAAATAATTAAAGATAAATTATAAACCTAGACTACTATGCATAGTGCAAATCAAACTTCTTAACTCTCTTAGCTACTTTAGTGAAATGAGCTAAGTAGTCCTGCAACCTGTCAAACATAACAAGGACCTAATCAAGTTTTTGGAATAAATTAACTTATCAAAAGTTATAAGTAAAAGAAACTTAGGTTTATGTACCTGACTTACTCATTTACTTAAACCTAATTAGGTTTATGAGGGTAATCTACTCAAAAGGCTAATATAAACTAAGTGGTTTGTGAAACTAGATTTACTAAAATGGCTTACGTGGCTTCCCATGTGTGTCATTAATACATTATTTTTTATATAAATTTTGGAAATTTCACCTCATTTCTAAGTCATTCAACCAAGAAATTTCACCTATGAACCCCGAGCTATGCATTTCACCCTTTGGATTATCTTCAAGTGTTTTTCCCTTTGACCCATTTGTGTTTAGGTTATGTTGATTTCACTCTTTTTATCATTGTTTCCTCTTATTTGTATTTTTCCTTGTAATTTATTCCTATAAATGTTTCCCAATACTTCCATGAGTTTCTTTTTTTGTGGGTTATCTTCTTGCTCATTTTGGTCTTAATTTCCCCCAATATGTTCTAATGTTTTAAGTAGAGTTCATGTTATCATCATTATAAAAAAAACATTTGTCATTTTTAGAGTCTTCTAAAATAATCCCTCAAATTTTGGCCTAATCAAGAAACCCTAATTTTTCAAATTTCCCCAACTAATTGGGTTTACCAATTTCTCATAATTGCTCAGGTTTTCAACACTTAATAACTTACATTGAAAAACATATTTCTCAAAGGCCTTAGTCATTTGGGTTTTCTAGAACTACTTAATTCAAGTTTATTATCCTGAGTAACTAACCTAGGAAACCTCAAACTACTATGAAGCTTACCCCTATAGGTTCTCTCCCTCTTTCTACTTACTTTAGGTTTCCAACCCAAGTAGCTAGTCTTCAAAAAGTTGAAGTTATGATTCATGATAAAATTGAAGTTTTGATTCAAGGTAAACCCCATGTTTTGAGTCATGGTAAACCCAAAGTCTTTAACAACTTAAAACTTGAACTTGCATGTATAATCCATTTGACCTACATGGGTTTCAAAAGTCCTAATATTTTAAAAAATTATACTTAGTTTTTCAATAATACCCATTACTCAAAGCTTAAAAATTGTTTAGAAGTACTTGAAAGAGTTAACTCCTTTCTCATTATTTAAAATATAGTGAAATCTATTAATTAACATCACAAAAACTTCTTCAGATTAATTTAGAGCCAATGTCTGAATTAGAAAGCTCTAAAAAATCAAAAGAAGAGGTAGCTCAAGTATAAGAGAAAACAACATTTATTGAATAATCTCCAGAGTTATCTTTAGAAGAGATCCTAGAACCAAGTAATAAGGTAGAAGGAAAGGTTAATAAATTTATGATACTAGAGCCAAAAATGAAGTATGAGTATAAGGGTTACCCAATTGAATCACTTATAGTTTCCAAGTTGACTGAGATCATTGATATAGACATGGGAAATGTGTCTATAACTAAATTATTAGAGAGATCTAAGTCCATATCCAAGACCCCACTCAAGCATGATATGACTACTAGTGGTATTCTAAAATCCATTACTTTTGCAAGCTTAGCTCAACTTCTTGAATTCATACTAACATGTGCCAAATACTATTACTCATTAACAAGGATTATGAGAGATGTTGTTGCGAATGTAGCTATAAGATTAGATATTTAATACCTTAATTACTACTTTAAAATCCTAAATTCCATAAAGGTAATTGATATTAATATGGATAAATCCAAAAACCAATAGGAGACCAAGACATCAGAGTGTATCAAGATTATTAATACATACTACTTGAAGAAAGTAAATCAACCTTCAAGATTTCCTAAATATGTTGAAAGATCAGATTTTGTTGAAGAAGTGGATGATATTATTTAGTTGCTATGCAGAATTAATGGTGAAAAGAATGCCAATTTTTTCTCTTCATGGAAGTATGTTTTTATAATAACCATTGATGCAACTAGAAGCTCATCCAAGATTGAATGGGTGAGAATGATAAGTGATAATTTAGATCAACAGTTGAAGAATGTATTATAGACGTTTAACTTTAAGATGACATCATATCTTATATACATAGCTACTTCAAGTAGAATTTTCTCATGGTTAAAGACTAAGGTCACACTTTCTACCATGGATATATATAAATGCTATCCTCAACTAGTCCTTATAGAATATTACAAATATTACATAAATTATGGTCTCTTCTATGAACTTATTTACAAATTGGATACATCCCTGAAACATAGAAGAGTATCGATGAAGCATGGGATACAGTTGCATTTTATGGGTGTATTTTCATTCAATTACTTGATTTCACTTATCTTATGGTAGGATGCTTTTTAGGTGCACCTATCAAGATACCTAGGTATCTTAATAACAAGTAGATCCTTATGAAAATTTTTAGACAACTGGTTGAATTACATGATTTACAATTCAAAGATCACAAATCTGCCATAAATTATCCCATTATGAATGGTCACTATCATTGTTATAATATTTATAAAGAAACAAATGCGTAGAAAGAAATGTATCATTACTATACTCTAAGACACTTTGACTCTAGAACCAACTTTGATTGCATAGGTGTTTCTTAGAGTACTATTTCACTTGAGTATATGCATATCAAATTTTTGGATGTATTACATGGATAAATTTGAAATAAGAAGGGATAATAGTAGGTTAATTATGGATAAAATTCAAGCATTTGATTTAGCCTCTATTCCCAAGGATATGGAAGATGATGGTATTATTATAAGTGATGCATTTCATATATGAGGAGATAGTGCTCCATTTCCAGAAATAACTTTTGGAGATGATCATGATAAAATAATTTTAGGTAAAACTTCAAATGTCTTGGTAATGACTTCTAACTAGATTCTTAACCAGGGATATTACATGAAGGAATTAATAATTGAGACCACCCAGGTGGGACAAAAAATAAAGGAGATAGCTAAAGGATAAAGTAGCTAGGGTTCCTTAAAGAAATTGAAGTGAAAGAAGAGTGTTGATGATATTTTCTCAGTAGTGAAGGATAAGGAACAAACTCAACCAATTGTTTCTACTTCACCATTGGTCTCTTTCACCCCCATTACTTCTTTCATTCCAAATTATGTTCCTCCCACTACTTCCACTCTAGACCCTTCAATTCTTGTGCCACCTCCAAAGCTTTATGACACTAAATCTTCAAATAAATTCACTTGAAAAGATGCAAGTCCTCATCCTCTTTCATCTACTTGACCTACTATAATTCCACCACCTCCTTTAGAAGAACCACCTCATATGGAGAAAAAAATAGAAAAGGTAACTATTGAAGAGGTATTCCCATCATAAGAAGAGATATTAGAGAAGGAGAAGGAAAAAAGGAAAAGTGGAGCCTAAAAAATAAGTTACTAATGAGTTGGTAGATGAAGGGATAGATGAAGTAGAAAAATAAGTAGATATAGGATCAGGAGGAGATAGAGTTTAAGCTACAAAATAAAAATAAAATGAGAAAGAGAAAGAGGTAGAACCATAGGTAGATAGAAAATCAACACAAAAAATTCAAGATGACCCTTTAGCACAAGGACTCTCTTCACAATAAGTTCTTTCACAAGAGCTATCAATTAGAAATGAACAACAACAAATGGTTACTCATTCAATCGCTCCCACTAACATAAACTTATCATCTTGGTTAGCTTTGTAGACAACTTTGGAATCAAAGGAAGTGACCAATCTTGAGGAGATATGTTTGTAATTATTGAAGAGTCTAGATAAAAGGGGAAATAAACCTAAGCAAGTAAAAGTCACATCAAAATTCATAATTGAATCTTCAAGATAATTTTTTTAGAGATATTAATTCCCTCACAAGGAGATAATAAAGGATACATTACAAATGAGAATATATCAATCACAATGGTGTCTCTTGGGGAGGTTACTATTGAAGGGTTAAAACAAGATACTTAAAACTTAATTAACACTCTCTTTAGGAATTTGGATGAAGATAAAGTTACTAAGGCTAAGTTGAAAGAACAAAATGATCAATTATGCCAAATAATTACCAAAAGTGGAAAAATCTACTCATCAATAGGCATTACTTCCATAAGTGGTGATTTCTCAACAAGTGATTACTAAAATGGAAGAGAAGAGAGATAAGGCTAAATATATTGATAAATTGGTTGATAAAATGAAGAAAAATGCTCAAAAATTCTTCCCACTCATTAAAGATTCTCAAGATGATATTTTGGGTAAAATATCAAAAGTCAGAGCAATAATATTTGAGTTAGAAAATGAAATTGAATTTTTTAAACTTCAACAGGAATGTCTACATGCAATAGTGAATTTAGATGAGAAATTTTTGATTGAGGAATAGATTTACCCTTATGCAAAGAAGATGAAGCAAGAATAATATATCATATCCTTTCATTTAAGTATTCTTCTAGACATAGGAGAGGAGATGAAGAAGTTAGAAGAAGATGAACATGGTGAAAATACCAATATAGAAGACTCTCTCTCTTTGGGCTCATAGGTATATGGTTGAGTAATGTCCCAAGAACATCTGAATAGTTAGATAGATAATTCAAGCAGAGGATGGACAAATCCATGACTCCTTTCACAACAAAATCTATCAAAGTTCTGATCAGGTGTCAGGAAGAATTGAATAGACTTGGGTAAAGGATTAAGAGAATCAAAGCTCATTACAGAAGGATTAAAAGAGAGATACTGAGATTGGAAATAAAAAGATATTCAATTTCTAAATTAGATGATGCAGTAATCCAATCAATGATATCTTAGCACATCAAGTATAGAGAAAAATATAGGAGTGAAGTTCATGATGTAGATTAATTTTGCCTTGATTATTGAGTAAATTCTTTTTCTTCTTCCTCTATTTTCTCTTTTCTCTTCATAAACATGCTATGAGTAATCTTATTCTCAATAATTACTTTGTGAAAATTCAGAGACTTAAGTAACTTGGCCAAAATGACAATACTTTAAGTCATTTTGTAAAATTAGAATACTTAGGATATTTTAGTGTTGCATGCCAAATATTGGTGTTTAGTTTAAATATGGAGTCTAAGATTCACCACTTGTCATCAGTTATTGCTACCACAATAGAAAAATTCAAGGAGGATGTCTCTCAACATATTTTAGTTTTCTACATAGCACAGGGGGATTTTAGAATTTGAATCCAATTTGATTTAGATCTTTGTAGTTGTATAAATATAAGTGTTTGTCTACATTAAAAATGGAGGATAATTTTTTCAACAAGGCAAGATAACAATTGTACAATAATTTTAAGAAATATAAAAC
The DNA here is from genome assembly GCA_037957365.1 of Torreya grandis. Classification (NCBI taxonomy): domain Eukaryota; kingdom Viridiplantae; phylum Streptophyta; class Pinopsida; order Cupressales; family Taxaceae; genus Torreya; species Torreya grandis. The sequence continues at coordinate 1,264,060 of JARHVA010004813.1, forward strand.
TTTGTATTTAGATAATCAGATTATTTTGTATGAATTGTGTTAAAAGTGAATAAGAAGAAAAATTTGTTTTCTTGAAGAAATTTGTGTTTGACAAGAATAATTTTCATGCATTATATGAATATAAAATGGTAAACTTTGTGTTATCTTTTAATATAAGTTGAATTCATTATCTTCTTAATTATTTATTAGAAAAGTTATTACACTCTGTATGTTTATCTACTTGTATAAATACAATAGACTCTATAGAACTATCTATTGTAAAACATACTTTTATTATTTCTCAAATAATCATACTCATTCCATTATAAATTCCTTTCACATTCCCAAAACTAGTTGCTTACTTTCTAAGAAACTCTTTTATTATAGCTCATGAATAGAGTAGTTAAAGTAATACCCCAAGTCAAAACTTCCTTGCACATAAGTTGTCAATTCAATGAATATTTTGAGTTATAATTAATTAAGAGTAGATAATAAAAATTATATGAGATATTCACTATGAAATGAAGGGGATTTAATCTCATTATTACCTAGATAAATTTTAATAAATTTATAAAATATCTAGCCAACAATTTATAGTGGCTCTGCTAGGGATAAGCTACTAGTTTAAATCCAAGAATCAATTTCTATTTTTATGGACCAACTAAGATAGATATTCTATTTAACTAAGTTTTCCCAATTTAAAATTTCCAATGTTGATCACAAGAACTTCATACTTTTAAAAATACACTTGTCTATTTTAAGTGATAAGTTGATGTTAACTCATTTTACTTAATTTAAACTCAACCCTTTAGTGAGTTAACTATCCATCCAAAAAAACATAGAGAGTTTCATACCTAATTTACTTCTATTTCACCTTTTAATACTATTACATAATAAGTAAAATGTTGGTTCAAACCCTTACCTATCAAACATAAGTATTAAGCATGATACTTGAGAGAATTTCCTATTATTCAAACTAGAAAATCAACGATTCACTAGAGCAAGGAGAGAATATGGGAAAACAAATGAGTTCTTTGAGATTAAATAATGTGTTAATTTTAGTTTTAATATTAAATAAATAACATGAAGGGCTAGTTTATCCCCTGTGATATAAATACCAACTACTAAAAATTAGTTACAACATAATTCCTCTGGAATTATCCAACTAACAAATTCATAGTTACTCATTTTAAGAAGAATGGCACAACCCCTTCCCATAACTTATGGGAAAAAATTGGACCTTTGAATTTGGATCCACCTCTCCATGACTTATCAAAAGGCTTGAGGAATAACTTCCCAAAATTTACTAGTGATTGAAAGCAAAGCTTGGATGAACATTTGGTAGCATTATTTATGGCATGTGGGTTAATTAGGGTTAATCATAAAGATGTTCCTATTATATTCTTCATTGAAACCCTACAAGACTTAGCCATTGAATGGTTTTACCATTTATCCCTCAACACCATAGTTAATTGGGCTATTTTGCGTGATTATTTTGAGAAAAGGTGTAAAGCTGTTGAAGATTCACATATACTGCTCACACAATTGACTTAATTGAAAAAAGAACCACATGAGAATATGCATGATTTTATTACTAAGTTTAAAAAACTATTGTATAAAATCCATCAAAATTCACTACATACTAGAGAAAATAAAAAATTCTTCTTCATCACTACTCAACTACCAAAAGTTATCTACCAACTTTAGAGAGCACACCTAATTGATATAATAGCTACTCAAAATATTGAAACAAAGAAATAAATAATAATTTTTCTAAGGGAGACTTTGCTTATTTAACTAATTCATAGACTACTGACCCTTTATTGCAAAAACTAGCTAATGACTTGCTTCAAGTTAAAAGGCAATTTGATCAAGGTACTCATGGTGGTGTTGCTCCTGCCAAGAATGTTATTACATGGAATTTTAACAATCAAAGCAAGAACCATATGGCTAGTCCTTAGTAAACATTGGATATTGAAGATGTTCCCAAAAATCATGTTTAAATTAGTGAAGAAGATCAACCAACTAAAGATACTTGTCAAAGTCTTACTAATGAACATAATTTTGTATATCCTACTGGAAGCTCCAAATATTACCTAGAATATGAATAAAAAAGTGACTATGAAGATTTGATCCATGAATATCATAGTTAATTTTATACAATATTTCAAGATCTCAGACTTAGTAAGTAGAAGAAATACCATCAAAATAACAAGATAAGAAAAAAGAATTTTTTAGTCCTAAAGTAAGTATCCTAAAAATAAGTCTCCCTCTTCCCTCTTCCCTTGCCCCTAAAGAAAAGTATGTTTCTCATTATTTTACTTCTCAAATCCATAAACTTACAACTTACACAGCTGAATATAACTCCACCTTTCCTACATCTATCCCTTCCTTTGTTATAATTAATCATATAAAGAAAACCAAGATTCAGATGTCAGAAGCTAAATACCTATGGTCTTACCCAAACTAGCTAAGTAGGCTAGTTAAGTATGTTCAAATTAGGGGATAAAGTAATACACTTAATTCTTCAACAGGTATTTTATCTACTCATAGATCAACTTCTTTTCAGAATAACACTGTAACCTCTTCCTCTACATCCACTTCCACATCTAAAAGGATAGAGCCTTTTTATATTTCTCTTCTAATCAATGGATATAAGATATGAAATTGTATTTTAGACTCAGGGGCCTCTAATAATGTTATGATAGCTAAATTATTTGATTACCTTGGCCTTACATCGACTAAGTCTATATGAAAATGCTATTTAATGGATAGGTAATTCCCTTTGATCAGACAAATTAGAGATGCTCAAGTTTTTCTAGTAGTTTTCCTTGATAAGAGACTTAAAATGATAATTCTTGTAGTAGACATTCCTATCTCATATGGAATGCTACTAAGTAGAAAATATTGCAAAGAACTAGGAGGGGATGTGAAGATGGATTGGCCATGTACACACATCCCAATAAAAGGGGTAAATCACAAGTGAGAAAAAGAAGTCCAAGTTCATAGTTTCCAAATTAGAAGATCTAATATCATAGATTCTTTTTAAAAAATTGGATCATGGATTATACTATCTAAAACTAGATAAAGAAATATTGGGAACAAAATAAGAAGAAAAGTTATGGATTCTAGAGTTTGATGGTAGTTATTTCTCACTTGGATCTACTGTAGGGGTAGTGCTTATATCACCTGAGGGTAAGGTTTATCCTTATTTATATAAACTAATGTTTGAAAACACTAAAAATATAATATATTATGAGGAACTACTACTATGTATTGAATAATCCAAGGAGAATGTATTAAAACTCATAAAATCACAAGGGGATGTTGAGTTGATAGTAAAGCAGATACAGAGTCAATATCAAGTAAAAAATGACAAACTGAAGCACAATCTATTTGAGTATTGAGTTTTACTCTTGATTTATCTACATTTTGAATAAATTTCATCCCTCATAACAAAAATTATAGAGTTTACTCCCTTTTAGTTACTATGGCTTTTCTTATGCTAAATCAATAGCCCACCATCTTTCATCAAGGTGACTACAGATTAGAGATGGTCTTTAACCCAAAAGTTTTAGACAACATTGATCAATGGAAATTCTTCAATGATGATAAACAAATATATTCTTTTATATAATAATAGGAGAATTTTGAAGGTTTGTATTTTGAATGTATTAGTTCATATCCATGCCAAACTACAATAGGCAACATTCATTCTAAGTTTAAAGATGGAGGAATAATTCAGCTGAAACGAAATAAGATTCCAAAAGGGTTGGTATCTCTTGAGGAAATCTTTGAAAAAAAATGACAAGTATTTAAAAAAGAATAAACAAAATGGTGATGCTTCTTCTTCATAGGTAGATCAGGGCAATCTTGGAAGTAAAGAGGAGCCTAAAATGGTCAACATTAGAAAATGCTTCTCACAAGAAGAAAAAGAAGCTTTCATTAAACTTGTTATAGAATATATTGATGTGTTTTATTGGTCCTACAAAGAACTCAATAATTTTTAGTCAAACAAGGTGAAACACTATATCCCACTTAAGAAATAATCTAAGCCTTTCAAGTAAATGATTCATCATCAAAATCCTACTATATCAGGTACCATATATGCAAAAATCCAAAAGCTCCTAGATTCCAAGATCATCTACCTGATACACCATTCAATATGGTTGGTTAATATTATTCTAGTAAGAAAAAATAATGGACAAATATGCTTATGTGTAGATTTATATAGCCTAAATAAAGCCTCTTTGAAAGATAAATACCCTTTACCCATCATGAATCATACCCTTTAAGTAGTGACCAGTTTAGAGATGTTATCTATGTTAGATGTTATTTTTGGATACAACCAAATAAAAGTAGTAGGGGAAGACCGGTATTAGACAACCTTCACTACTCCATGGGGAATGTTTTCATATCAAAATATTCCTTTTGGGCTCATCAATGTTAGATCAAATTTTTAGTAAGCAATAGATCTAGCATTTGCTCATTTGAAGAATAAAAGCATAGTGGTTTACCTTGATGACTTGATTATCTTCTCCAAGTAAAGAGGTAATCATCTAGATGATTTAGAATAAGTATTGATCGAATGTAGAAGGCATGGGATTTATCTTAATCCTAAGAAATCCATATTTAATGTGACTAAAGGAAAACTTCTTGGCCACATTATTTCAAAAGGAGGTATAAAGACTGACCCTAAGAGAGTCAAATCCATACAAGGATTATACTTGCCTAATTCCAAGAAAGGCATACAATCCTTTTTTGTTAAGGTTAATTTTCTTAGGTGTTTCATTATTTATTTTAATTGATTTTACTCAACACATCTTGGTTATGATGAAAAATAAATACTTCAAATAGAATACCAAAGGAAAATTGGCATTTGAAAGAATAAAAGTAGTGATAGTTGAAGCTCTAGTGCTAGTTTCCCTAGATTTTGGTAAATAATTTATTCTTTACTATTACTCTTTAGAACATACCATGTTAGCTATGTTAATTCAAAAATACAATGAAGGATTTTAATCTCCTATAGCTTTTATGAGTTAGCCTTTGAAAAGTTTAGAATTGAAATACTCACAAATGGAGAAACATGCCTTTGAAGTGGTCAAAGCATATAAGGTTTTTAGATATTATATCTTGTCATCACATACTATAGTATATGTCCTAGATACTATAGTTAAGTAAATTATAACTCAGTAATAACTGGGATTACTTAGAGGTACTTGGGTAACTAAGCTGTAAGAGTTTTATCTTAATATCAAACCCACAAAACTAGTGAGAGGTAGAGGCTTGTGTGAGTTGATGATGAAGATAAAACCTAATGATGTAGATATAAAAACATCTTCAAACCAAGATGAAACAAAGGAATAATTTCCCATGGTACTTTTTGTTGACCTGACTAATGAATGGTATGGCAAGATTGCTTACTTCTTGACCTATAAAGATTTCCTAGTTGATTTAACATGAAAGTAAAAGCATACCATTAGGGTAAAGTCAAAGGATTACATCCTTTGGGATAATGACCTATATAAAAGAGGCATTTATGTTGTTTTCCTCCATTATGTAGACAAAGAACAATAAGCCAGATTGTTGAAGGAATTTCATGACAAATCAATTTGAGGTCACTTATCTACAAGAGTCATAACTCATAATATTTTATGAGAAAGATACTTCTAGCCTACTCTTTTTCAAGATGCTTCAAACTAGGTTGCTAAGTGTTAGGCCTATCAACACTTCATAGGAAAAATCAAGTTACTAGCCTTGCCATTAAAACCAATAATTATAGATGAACCATTCTGTCAATGGGGCATAGATTTCATTGGTATGTTAAACCCATCCTCAAGTGCTTGACATTGCTACATCTTGATTATTATTAACTATTTAATAAAGTGGGTCAAATCTATCCTAGTCAAACATTCCACATCTAAATTAGTATGTGATTTCATCAAAGAGATTATTGTTGTTAGGTTTGGAGTACCACAAAAAATTGTGATAGATAACATAGCCAATTTTTCTTCTTTTGAGCTGACTGAGTTCTCTTATTCATATGGAATATATATAGTTCATGATTTAAATAATTATCCTCAATTTAATGGTCAATCTAAGTCAAGTAATATAAATTTGATGAATATTACCTGTAAGCTAGTGGATAATAATCAATTAACTTGGCACAAGAAGTTATTTGATGCATTATGGGCTGAAAAAATCACCTTGAAGAAAGAAATATGTATGTCTCCTTTTTATTTTATTTATAGAATAAATGTTGAAGTACTAATAACCATTTAGTTACCTAATTTATAATTGTCAAAACCATTGAAGATGTTACTTATCAAGATTCACTAGATAAGAGAATCATATTTGTCACTGAATTACAAGAAGTTTGTGTTTAAGTTATGGACCAGCTAATAGATCACCAAATGAATGTAAAGATCATTGATAAAAGTTTTCAAGAAAGGTATTTAAAGTAGGTGATCTAGTTCTTCTATGGGATAAATAAAATGAATAGAAAGGGAAGCATGGAAAATTTGACTCCTTGTGGAACTCTTTACTATACAAAGCATTGCTGGGAAAGATAGTTTCATCTTAGCCTATTAGGATGGAATTGAACTACCACTACTTTTTAATGGTAAATAATTTAAGCTCTATAAGAATTGATAATTAGGGTAACACCTACATGTATATACATAATTTTTTCTATATTTGTTTTCTATATTTATTTTGCTTTTATGTTATTTTCTTGTTTTGTTATGTGACTAAGTTTATGCAAAGACTCTATTCCCAATACATAATATATGAAACTAGAGATACTTAGATCTCAACCTTATTTAATTTTTAGGATAGAAACAAGGATGTACTTAGTTTGAGCCAATTGGTGTCCCCAAAATTTTACACTTCAAATTTTGGGATACCCCTTATCTAGTTTTTATTGCATCCTTATCTTATGTAAGTTAGTTTTATCTATTTAATAAACCCCTTGAATAAGGAACTTAGTTTCCATTGATTTTTGTGTTTATTTTTCTCAAATTTACATTGAATTCATTCTATAGGATCAAAATTATTTTCTCAAGAGCCATCATTGAAATCCATCTACTCATCCCCTTAGGCAAATCAAAGAAGTTAGAGTGCCTTAGCTCATTTCAAATGAAAATAAGGTTCTCTATATTGCTTTACTTGCTTAAAAATAAGTAAAGATAACTCATAAAATGAGATTACTCCCCAAAGTGAAAATCAAACTTCTTGAGTCATTTAACTACTTTACTAAAATGACCTAAGTAGTCCCATAAACCTGTCAACCATAACACTAACCTAATTAGGGTTTCATAATAACCTAACTTATTAAAAGTTATAAGTAAAATAAAATGGACTTTATGATCTTGACTTATGTATTTATCTAGAACTAATCAGTTTTATGAGGGTGCTTTACTCAAAAGGCTAATATAGGTTGAGTGGTTCATGAAACTTGATTTACTAAAATGGCTTATGTGGCTTCCCATGCACATCATTAATACATTGTTTTTTGATATAAATTTATGAAATTCCACCTCATTTCCACTTCATTTCTAAGTCATTCAATAAATTAATTACACCTGAAAACCCTGAGCCATGCATTCTCACCCTCTAGAGCATCTTCAAGCATTTTCCCCTTTGACCCATTTGTGTTCAAGGAATGTTGATTTCACTCTTGTTGTCTTTATTTCCTATTGTTTGTACTTTTCCTCATACTTTATTCTTGTAAATTTTTCTCAATGCCGCCATGAGTTTCTATTTCTATGGGTTATCTTCTTGCTCGTTTTGGTCTCAATTTTCCATTATATGTTCTAATGATTTAAACAAAATTCATGTTTTCATCATTGTAAAAGAAACATTTGTCATTTTGAAAGTCTTATAAATGAATCCCTAAAATTTTGGGCTAATCAAGAAACCCTAATTTTTCAAATTTCCCTAGCTAATCAAGTTTACTAGTTTCTCTTACTTACTTAGGTTTTCAACACTTAGTAACTTACATTGAAAAACCTAGTTTTCAAAGGCCTTAGTATTCAAGTTTTATAATAATACTTACTTTGGATTTCTTATCCTAAGTAACTGACCTAGGAAACCCTAAACTACAATGAATATTACCCCTTAGGGTTTTCTCCCTCCTACTTTAGGTTTCCAACCCATGCACCTAGTCTTCAAAAATTTAAATGTTTGAGTCATGGTAAGCCTAAAGTCTTTGACAACTTAAAAACTAAACTTGCTTGTATAATCCTATTGACCTAGTTGGGTTTCTAAAGTCCTATTACTTATAATAATTATACCTAGTTTTTCAAGACCTCCCATTACTAAAAGCTTAAAACTAGTTTAGAGGTACTTCAAAGAGTTAACTCCTTTCTCACAATTTCAAATCTAGTGGAAGCTATTAATTAACATCACAATAGGTTATTTAGAGTAAGTCAAAACAAATGTCTAGATCAAAAAATTCTAAAAGATCAGAAGAAGAGGTAACTAAATTATAAGAGAAAACAACATTGATTGAAGAAGCTCTAGAGTTATCTTTAAAAGAGATCCCAGAACCAAGTAAGAAGGGAAAAGGAAAGGTTAAGAAAGTTAGGATACTAGAGCCAAAAATGAAGTTTGAGAATAAGGGTTACCCAATTAAATCATGCATAGTTTCCAAGTTGACTAAGATCAGTGATACAGACATGGGACATATGTCTATAACTAAATTATTAGAGAGATCTAAGTATGTATCCAAGACCCCACACATACATTCTATGACTACTAGTGGTATTCTAGAAGCCACTAATTTCCCAAGATCAGCTCAACTTCTTGAGTTTGTACTAACATGTGCCAAACACTAATACTCATTAACTAGGATTGTGAGATATATTGTTAGGAATGTAGTTATAAGAGTGTATGTTCAATACCTTAATTACTACATGAAAATACCAACTTCCCCAAAGTTAATTGATATGAATATAAATAAATCCAAAAACCAATGGGATTCTAAACCATCAGAGTGCATCAAGATTATGAATACATACTACTTGAATAAAGTAAAGCAACCTTCAATACTTCCTAAATAGGTTGAAAGATTAGATTTTATTCTAGAAGTGGATGATATTATTCAATTGATATGCATAATTAATGGTGAAAATAATAAAAAGGTTTTATCTTAATGAATGTATGTTTTTATAATAACCATTAATATGACCATAATCTCATCTAAGATTGAATGGGCGAGAATGATAAGTGATAATTCAAAAAAATAGTTGAAGAATGTATTACAGATGACATCATATCTTGTATATATATCTACTTAGATGACATCATATCTTATATATATAGCTATTTATGTGACATCATATCTTGTATATATAGTTACTTCAAGTGGAATTTTCTCAAGGTTAAAGACTAAGGGTACACTTTCCACCATGCCTATATATGAATAATATCCTTAGCTAGTCCTTGAATAATATTACAAATATTACATTGTAGTAAATGATAGTTTCTTTTATGAAATTATTTGTAAATTGGATACATCCCTAAAACACAAAAGAGTATCATATGAAGCATGGGATGGAATTTCACTATATGAGTGTATTTTCATTAAATTCATTTATTTTAATTATCTTAGGGTAGGAGGTTTTTTAGGTGCACTTGTTAAGCCACCCAGGTATCATAAATACAAGTGGTTCCTGATGGAATTTTTTATATTTCTAGTTTAATTACGTGATTTACAATCTAAAGATCATAAATTTTCCATCAATTTTCCCATTATGATTGGTCACTATCATTGTTCCAGTATTTATAAAGAAAGAAATGTGCAAAAATAAATGTATCATCACTATACGCAAACACACTTTGACTCTAGAGCAAACTTTGACTACATAGGTGTTCCTCAAAGTATGTTTTCACTTAATTATATGCATATCCCTCAACTTGAATATTTTTGGATGGATTACAAGGATGAATTTGAAATAAAAAGGGATAACAACATGTTAATTGTGAAATAGATTCAAGCATTTGATTTAGCCTCTATTCCTAAGGATATGGAAGATTATGGTATTATTATAAGTGATGCATATACTATAGTAGGAGGAGATAGTGCTCTATTTATAGCAATCACGTTTGGAGATGATCATTATAAGATAATTTTAGACAGAACTTCAAATGTCTTGGTAATGACTTCTAACTAGATTCTTAATAAGGGGTATTCCATGAAGGAATTAATAATTGAGACCACCCATGTGTGACAAAAAATAAAAGAGACATCTAAAGTAGAAATTAGCTAGGGTTCCTTAAATAAATTGAAGTAGAAGAATAATGTTGATGATACTTTCTTAGCAATGAAAGATAAGGAACCAATAAAAGATAATGAATCAACTCAACCAATTGTTTCCACTTCACCATTAGTTTCTTTCACCCCTATTACTTCTTTCATTAAAAATTTCTCTCCTCCCACTACTTCTAATTTATACCCTTAAATTATTATGCCACCTCCAAAGGTTTATGTTACTAAATATTCTAAGAAGTTCACCCATAAACAGGTAAGTCCTCTTCCTCTTCCATTTACTCTATCTTCTATAATGCCACTACCTCTTTTAGAAGAACCACCTCATATGGATAAATAAATTAAAAAGGTAACTACTGAAGATGTGTTCCCATCATAAAAAGAGATATTAGATAATGATAAGGAAAAAAGAGAAGCAGATCTTAAAAATAAGTTACTAAGGAATTGGTAGATGAAGGGATAGATGAAGCAAAAAGAGAAGTAGATATAGGATTAGGAGGAGACAAATTTGAATCTATAGAATAAAAATAAACTAAGAAAGAGAAGGAGGTAGAAGCAAAGGTAGAGAGAGAATCAAGAAAAAAAATTCAAGATGATGTTTTGGCACAAGGACTCTCTTCACAAGAAGTTCCTTCATAGGAGCTATCAATCAAAAATGAAAAATAACAAATGGTTAATCATTTAGTCACTTCCACTAACATAGAGTTCTCATCTTGGTTATCTTACCAAACAACTCGAAAATCAAAGGAAGTGATCAACATCATGGAGATAGATTTGTGATTGTTGAAGAGTTTGGATAAAATGGGAAAGAAACTCAAGCAACCAAAATTCACTTCAAAATTCATAATTTAATCTTTAAGATAGAAATTTGGAGATATATAAATTCCCTCACATGGAGAAAATAAAGGAGAAGTTAATAATGAGAATCTATAAACATCAAGGGTGTCTCTTGGGGAGGTTACTACTGAAGGGTTAAAAAAAGATACTCAAAATTTAATTGACACTCTCTTCAAGAATCTGGATGAAGAGAAAGTAGTTAAGGATATGTTAAAAGAGCAAAACTATTAATTTTATCAAATAATTTCCAAAGTGGTAAAATAACTCATCAATAGGCATTACTTCTATAAGTGGTGATTTATCAACAAGTGATTATTAAAGTGGAAGAGATTGGAGATAAGTATAAAGCTATTGATAAATATGTTGATAAAATTAAGCAAAAGGCTCAGAAATTCTTCCCACTCATTAAAGATGTTCAAGCTGATATTTTAGGTAAAAAAAATTGAAGTTAGAGAAACAAGATATGATTTAGAAAATGAAAATTAATTTTCTCAACTTCAACAATAAAGTCTTCAAGAAATAGTGAATTTAGATGATGAAATTTTGATTGAGGAATAAATTGCCCCTTCTGCAAAGAATATAAAGCAAGAAGAATATATCATATCCTTTAATTTAATTATTCTTATAGACATAGGAGATGAGATGAAGAAGTTAGAAGAAGATGCATTTGGTGTAAATACTAATCTATAAGACTCTCTCTTTTTTCTCATAGGTATATGGTTGAGCAATGTCCCAAGAACAACCTAACAGTTAGATGAACAATTCAAGCAGAGGATGGACAAAGCCATGAATCCTTTCACAACCAAATATATCAAAGTATTGATCAAGTGTTAGGTATAATTAAAGAGATTTGGGTCAAGGATTGAGATAATCAAAGCTCATTATAGAAGGATTGAAAGAGAGATGTGGAGATTGGAAATAGAAAGATAGTCAATTTCTAAATTAGATGATGTAGTAATCAAATCAATGATATCTAAGCACATCAAGTATAGAGAAAAGTGTAGGAGTCAAGTTCATGAAGTAGATTGATTTTTCCTTGATTCTTTAATAAATTCTTCTTCTTCCTCTATTTTCTCTTTTCTCTTCATAAACACACTATGAGTAATCTTGTTCTCAGTAGTTACTTTATAAAAATTCAAAGACTTAAGTTACTAGGTCAGAATTCCATTACTTTAAGTAATTTTGTAAAAGTAGAATACTTAGGCTATTTTAGTGATGCATGAAAATAATTAGTGTTTGTTTTAAATAAGGAGTCTGAGCTTCACTAGTTTTCATCAGTTGTTACTACCATGATAGACAAATTCAAGGAGGGTGTCTCTCAACAAATTTAAGTTTTTTTGCAGCACATGGGGATTTGAGAATTTGTGTCCTATTTGTTTTATATCTTTGTAGTTGTAAAATATAAGTGTTATCCTACATTCTAAAGGGAGGGTAATTTTTACAAGAAGGCAAGATAGCAATTGTTTAAAAAATCTAAAACTTTGTGTTTGGATAATTGAATTATTTTGTATGAATTGTGTTGAAAGTGAACAAGAAGAAAAAAATGGTTTCTTGAAGAAATTTGTGCCTAAGAGGAATCATTTTCATGCATTATATGAAGATTAAATGGTAAAATTTTCATTATCTTTTAATCTAAGTTGAATTATTTATCTTCTTAATTATTTATTGGAAAAAATATTACACTCTGTATGTTTATCTACTTGCATAAATACAATAGACTTTGTAGAACTATCTATTTTCAAATCTAGTTTTCTTATTTCTCAAGGAATCATAGTCATTTCATTCTAACTTCCTTTCACATTCTCAAAACTAGTTGCTTACTTGCTAAAAAACTCCTTTGTTATGGCTCATGAATAGAGTAGTTAAAATAATACCCCAAGTCAAAACTACCTTGCACATAAGTTGTCAATTTAGTGAATATCTTAAGTTATAAGTAATTAGGAGTAGATAACAATAATTATATGGTATCTTCACCATTAAATGAAGTGGATTTAATCCCATGACTACCTAGATTAATTTAAAGCAATTTACAAAATATCTAAAAAACAAAATTTACTTGTAGGTCATATCTTATGTGCACTCAAGTTTATATTGATGCTTTCAATAGACCATTTATTATCCCTCTTAGTGTTTCATTGTGTTCCCATGAATTTATGTGAATCACTTATGCATTTATAGTGAATTGGCATAAACTATGTGATATTGTCTTGTTCTTAAAGGTTTGTACTATTTTTATCGTAGTAGGATCATTTTCTCTATTTTGGGCACATTACCCATTTTATGTTTTAGCATATCTTACCTTTTCCCTCCATTTTTCCTAAAAATATTAGGTTTAGACTAATGGTAGATTAACTTTCTTCTCTTTAAGCCTATGCACTAGTCCTAAACTAGGTTTGCTTAAAATATAAAGAATTTGGCCTACTCCAAAGGGTCATCTCAAGGAGCACAAGGGTCCCATCACTTGAGTACATTCCCATCATTATGATAAGACAACCGATGCTTGTATGTATAGTTTAGTGATAATACTTCCATACCTATCACCTTAGACTCTTGTGCCCTGCACAAGGCTTTTACACTCATTACCCCATATCAAAATTCCTCCATGTCATAGAGCATTTATGGATGCACATTTCAAATGACAAAATATATAATTCAACTAATTTGATGAATCTAATAAGATATAATTATAATATTTTTTTTCTAAAAATTCATATATGATTGATTACCTTATCAATAGTGTCCATAAGTAACTTCAAAAATATAATAATGGTCAATCTTATAATCCTCCACATAACAATACTATTACACCTACTTTGGGGGAAACTTAGATTGTACAAAAACACATTTTAACTTAGTTACCTTTAATAATAAAAACACTTCCTATGGATATTTTCTCCTCTCTATATGTATAATCCATTATACATGAGATTAATTCTCTATAGGCTAAGGTGTTACATCTTGAGTAGGGTTCTACCAGGTCATCACATGCCTTGGATTCTCATGTTATTTTACATACAACTTTGGCATAACACATAGAATTAACTCATTTTCCATCCATATTTTTGTCATGTAAATTTACTTTGTATGATGGTAAAGGTGACCCATAACACTATCTATGATATTTCCATGTAGCATTTTTGGACTACATGTCTAATTATTGGTCCTTACTAAGTTTTTCCAATGTAGCCTAAATGACTATACCTTACATTGGTTCCATAACCTTCCAAACCAGTCCATAACCACATTCAATCCATTGGAAAATATGTTCAAGTGGCATAAATTAAACAAAATTTGAATGAGTATATTAAATAATGTCTTATGATATAAAATTATACTTGAAAAAATGACTATCCCCATGATAGATAGAGAGATCCAAGACATATTCAAATAATGTTTACTACCAAAATTAGATGAAGATATCTTGTTTAATAAGTTTCCAACATTCAAAAAAAAATTGACACATAATGAATGAAAGGGAAGTCAAGCTTCTCCCTATGGGAAAAGTAAATAACATAACTAGATCAAGCCCAACTACTAATATTTATAATAAGTATCCATAAAAATTAAGGTACAATTAAAAAAGAGTGATCAAAAGACCATAGTTAACATAGATTAAAATATAACTCCTTGCTTGGTTTTATCAACTCCTCCATAGAGAGTTTTCACACATCTTCTAGAATCGGTGGCATGTGTTTTATAAAAACTATTGGAATGCAATGTTTTATCTCTCTCACCCATAAAATAGGTTGATATGACATGGCCTCTTCTAAATAAATATGATTCCAATGTATTTTATGATTATCACATGGTACCAGGCTATACTAAAAATAGATGCATGAACTTTAAACATAAGATACAAGATTTGATAGAGGCCAACATCATTTATGTGGGCACACCTATATAGGCACCTAAATTTAAACAAATATAAGGCATTAAAATCATTTTTGGATCCATTTACAAAGCACATAGTTAATGAGGTAGGTGGAACCTTAAGTGTTCACTATACCTATCAAGCACGTCCACCACTAACATCATATTACATTACTATAAAGGATGCACATACCATATATAATATTATTGTTGTGTATCATAACACAATGCCAACTAGACTAATCATCACTTTCTTAGATTAGGAGATTGTAGATGATGGTTCAGATTTATATTCACTCTTTACATGAGCCTAAATTTATCATCATCCTATTCAGAGTGTTATGGTTTATAATGGGTCAAGTATTAACATGTGCACTATCACACTTCTATAACATTTGGGTTATTTGGAATAGCATATTTATATGATAGAAATAATTATTCATGGTTTTAATGGCCATGATTAGAGATCCATTAGGTATATTATAATTTCACTAAAGGTTAGACCAACACATGTGGACACTAGATTCTTAGTAGTACCTAGTTTAGGCACATTTGACATGTTATTGGGTAGGCCATGAATATAGTAGATTCAATCCCTTCCATTCACCATGCATATATGAATCAATTATATACATGTTAATTAGGTGGTTACAATTAATGGTATTTCATATTCATATCCTTTACCTATCGAATATGTAGTCACACCACAACTATTAATTATATCTTTGAACATAGTTCTCATTAGTATAGCATAGATTTTAGTTGATCCATCAGTGCAGGTGACATCTACTCATATAGTGTTACCACATACACACACACTCTCCCATGGAGACCCTTATTATAGATACCCATATATTTGAGATATGTTATAGATTATAGAGGGATTTACTCCACTCATTTCCTTCCAAGATTAGTGATATTGAGTTCTAAGGGTTATTATCATGGTACACTCATGTCAGCTATAACTTATTTTACCAGATCAGTCTGTAAGACACCTATGTTCATAAGACACCCTAGTCAACTTCAAATATTCTTAAAAATAATCCATAGGTAGTGCTAGATATAGATCACCTAGTATAGCATGTTTTGGGACCTCATTTACCTTTTCACACAACACACATGATTAGTGTTCCTTTATTTGACATAAACCATATTGATAGTGAGTCTCCTATGAGATTCATTAGTTAGTATGTTCATCTCTACTTGAAAATATTTCCTCTTACCTTATTCCATATATATAATTTCATTTTCATGTCACTTTTACATAGCTTATATCAAAAAAATACAAAAACAATATAATATGTCAAAACACAAAAACATTGAAACATTTACTCAGAAAATACAAATTATAGATTTTATTCATTACAATATTTACATTTCCTATACTTTCTAGGTACTACATATGATAGTTATCTTAGTATAATCAATTTGTATCATACATACATGCTTCACTTATTATTTTTAGTACTACTAAAAGACTCATGTACACTACATAGATCTAGATTTGTTACTATCTACCCACTAGGGGCATATATATAGATACATGAATTCCTCATTTGATACACTCATCCATTTGGGAGCATCCTATGCATAGTTTCAATTATCAAGTTACATCTTTCTAAACTCTTCATCACATATTTAGCATTTTTATATCTTGATATTGATCATGCTGAACTACTCAAATTCATTACTTATTATTGCTACTCTAGACTCCACTTATGTACATATTTGTTCTTATATAGATTTGTACCACATGTTCATGCATACTTTCATTTATGGATTTACTAGTTTAGACTTGATTGTGTCTCTATGATTTTACATATATTTTAGGTCATTTGAATATGCCATTGCTCTATATCTCTATGCCATTTATTTTCATTGTATGTATGTTTTAGACATGTGCCCATGTCCCTTATATTATGGCCCATTGGCCTACTTTGTGTCCCTCATGTGTGTTTTATGTATGATTTATTATATGTTTCATGGTCATGACACTTGTCTCTTTCTTGTTTCAAAATCCAATTTTAGATGCCATGAGGGACCCATACATCTCCCCTTCTTGCTTGAGTGCCTTGATGGAAATCATACCCCATCCCCATATTTAGTTACTTACTTATTACTTAGATTTGTTGTTAATATACATTATTATATATATCTTGATATCATTTTGAATGATCTGTCTAACATACATCATAAATTATAAAATTATGATCAGACCATCTTACATTCTAATGTTATGTATGCACATTATATTTGTTTATGACTTACATATCATATATGCTCTAACTAACACACATGCTTCAGAGTTTTTTATTTTGAAGATTGTTTTTACACAAGTTAAACATCTCCCCTAAAAAAAGGAGGCATTCAAAAAGGTTATTCATAAAGATCAGGTTATTCAAATGCACTTAGAGTACAATTTTCAACATATAGGCACATAATACAGAAATTAGTTTCAGGAAAACATAGTTATAAATAGTGACATAGAGTCTAGTTTTAATTACATAGAAATAAATATAGTTGGACATTGGTGCCCAAATTTGGACACTAGTACCACTAATGCCACTATCTAATATAAGGCATTAATATCTAGTAACCTTAATTTTATGAAATTATAGATTATCTAGAAAAGTATAGTAGGTACAATTCATGTTTACATAGGTTTAGTTATAGATTAGTAGTTTTTACTCAGTTTATCATAGATTCATACCAAGTTATTTAGATTAGGGTCATCATGCATAACATGATCATTATAATTTTAATATCATGTTCTCAAATACAAATTATTACAACTTAATCAAGAATCCATATACTCAAATATCAAATTCAGGGGCATGTGCATGGAACATTGTTTTTTTATGTTCACATATGCACTAGTTGATCAGATGGAATGACAAGATCCATGTAATTCTCTATATTTTACACACTAGAAACCATGTTCCAAGTTACACACTAGATCATTGCCTTACTCCATCTGTATTAGTTGGTATTCTTGAGTGGCCCAGATCCACCTAATATTCATGAGTGACCCAGAGCCATTTTACATTTTAGAGTTTATGAGTAGCCTAGATCCATCTTATATAGTTTTAGTTACATCACAAAATTTTATTTTTAGATTCATCTACTACACATGGGTACGTAAATATGGAATCATAGTGTAATTGAGTTCTAGAGATACCTACATGAGAGGGTTAGACATACCATTAGTCTAATTCATAAGTCATAATCCACCAAGTAAGGGTGGGAAATGATATAGTCAAAACTAGATTGATTTCTTCATCCATCCACACATGGGAATTGAGAAATCCATCAACTTAGTACAAGTTATTCACCAAGTGATCACTAACTACACACACACACACAAAGGTTGTCACTAGGTATATGCATTAGTTCATGTATTGAGTGAGGTGTATTCATTCCTTTCTTCTCTCTTATCTCTTTACTTAGTTTTTTCTTTTACTTTTGATATCTCTTAAGAAAGGATTGATCTATGCATATTTCATTTGTAAGACACACAACGGGGCATGCTTCAGATAATTAAACCTAGTTTCATGGGCTTTACCTCTTAGCTAGTTCTTGGTATGCTTCTTTATCCTTTATTCATGTAATTTATCTTTGTTGGATTTATATAATAAAGTAGAGGGGTAAGGGGGAGTTAAATGTAATCATCTAAAAATGGAAATTGAGTGCTAAGAGTGTTACTTGAGACCATAAATCCCTAATGTATCCCTAGACCTATCTTAAAGAATATTTAGACACTTATCCAGCCTTTGTGTAGGACACATGGATCCCAAATACATCTCTAAAGTAGTCTTAGAGCCTAAATTTAACATCTTGGCCCATAATGCCTTAGATTTTACAACATAGACTCTAGCACCATAATTTTGACAATAACACTAATGGTGCTAGTGTTCCAATTTGGGTTATATTAGTATTTTCTTGCTTGTAGACACCAATAGATATTTTTTCACATCAACAACCATCTAGGGTTGTCTTAGACCTATTTTAAGACCCAAAAAAGAATTATAATACACACACACACACACACACACACACACACACACACACACACACACACACACACACACACACACACACACACACACACACACACACACACACACACACACACACACACATGAATTTTAGATCATTATTTAGTAGATGGAAATTATACGTAAATAACATAAATTAACTTAGAACAAGTTATGCATAATCAAGGTTATCAATCCCTATTATACCCTACATCTACATATAGTCATCTACAACCATTTCAAGATTAGTATAATTATATTTATAGTCTCAATATCCACTCAAATTCACTCAATCTACCTTTCATACTAGTTTCACTTACACTTGCACTAGCACTTGGGTGGAGAGAACTACATTAGGATTGATCCCTCATTGGAGTATTGGTATATAGGTAAATCTCATCATAATAAGGTGTTGAGGATGTATAATGTATCCCTCTAATATCACACTTTTATACTTGTGATAATCAGATTCCATAACAATATGGAGGTCTAGGGTTTGCATGTAAAATTAGTCAAAACATGTCACCAATAGGGAATCAAAACTCTATGCTCAAGAATAGGATTGGTAGACTCAGATATAGGTTCACCTAAAAGCTCATAATAGCTCTACACAAAGGACACTAGAACCAAAAAGAGGATACTAGAACCATTTTTTCTACTATCTAATTAAATCACTATTATCTAAGAAGGGATCTAACACCTAGATAGTATCTATGACACTCAAATGAATTTATTTCCTAGTTTATCACCTCTAGATCCTTTGTCTCAGTTAATTTATAACTAAGTAATAATTTACATCATTTATTGATATTAAAAAAAAATCAAATTAGGTTGATTTCATTACAAATAGGTGGTTGTATTTATTTCATATTTCTACCCTAATTTGCTATACTCAGCCCCTTTAATAACCTAAGGCTTAAACTGCATAAACTCTAAAAAGTTAAATCAATAATGTATAAAGTATTTTAAATCTAACATTCATAAGGATATCAAGATATATATACCAATTTTAGTATGTATATTAACAATAAATATGAGTAATACATTGAGTAATTGTCTAGGGGGATGGGGCATGATGTACATCAAAGAACTAGGGAAGAAGGGGATATGCATGAGGTTCCCCATGGCATCTAAAACTTGAGTGAGTAATAAGAAAGATACAAGTGTCATGGACATGATGCATACATAAAACACACCTGAGGCACACAAAGTAGGCCAAGGGGCCATAATACAATGTACATGGGCACATGTCACTAAATTTGAGAAAACAATACATACAAGGACATGTTAAAATGTCTACTTACATAACAACAAGTTAGTTTTTATAAAACCACATTGAAGTACATGTTCAATTGTCTAAATTCACAATCAATAATGTACACACAAAGACATGGGCACATTTTCAAAGCATACATACAATGAAAGGAAGTGGTGTAGAGCCATAAAATAATGGCATATTCAAATGCCCTTGAATATACATATAAGCATATAGACACAATAAAGTCTAAATGAGTATATATATAAATAAAAGTATACATGAATATGTGGTATTAATCTCTATAAGATCAAAGATGTACATAAAATTCATCTATAGTAGTATTAGTTGGAAAAAAAATGAGTAGTGTAGGATGATCAATATCAAGATATGAACAATGTTAAATTTTTGATATAGATTATATAAATATATAACCTAAAAATTAGAAATTCATATAGGATTCCCCAAAATGGGTGAATGTATCAAATGAGGAACCTATGCCAATGTCTCTAGTGGGTAGAAAATAGTAAACCAATATCTATGTGGAGGACTTAACTCCTATAAGCATTTGTGAACACTCAAATAGAACAAATAAAGCATGTATATATGATAAAATCAACTAAAATAATAGAGATAACATATGTATTTCCTCACAAGTATAAGTAATGTAATATGGAAATGCATACAATCTATAATTTATATTTTTTGAGCAAATATGTGAATGTTTTTGTGTTTTTGAAATATTTTACTATTTTCATATTTTATGGATATAAGCTATGTACGAGTAAAATGAAAATTAAACTATATACATGAATCAAGAATGAATGAAACTATATACAAATAGGGAGGAACATAGTACTTGATGAGTCTCAAAAGAGACTCACCATCAAGTTGTCATGTATCAAACAAATTAATAATGATCATGTGTGCTACATGAAAATATATCTATGGTCTAAGAACTAGCTATAATGAGTGATATGTATTTGACACTACCTATGGAGTAGGGATAAGAATATGAGAACCTAACTAAACTAGGTTATAAACTATGGTGATATGAATCTGTGAAGATGGTCGAACTGACATGTGAACTATAAGGTTCTTAAGGACCCATATAGTAGAATATGTTCTAGCTAACTTGGATGCTCTATGTTGAGAACTTTGGGAACTCAATAACATTGATATTAGAATAAAAAGGGTACAGAGAGGCTCTCTATAATCTATAATATGTCTCTATACTTAAAACTATAATAAGGGTAAGGGTACTTTATGGGAGAGTATGTGTACATGGTAACACTATATATTTAGACCTTACCTACAATGGTGGCTTAACTTAAATCTATGGTATGCTAATAAAAACTATACTTAAAACTATAACTAGTGGCTCATGTGTAACTAACTATGGGATAGGTAAATGATACTTATATAAAAGGATCTCAATTGTAAAAACATGATTAACATGTATATACTTGAGGAATCTATTTATAGTGGATGAAATTGCTCAAAGATAATGTATCCATTGCCTATCCAATAACATGGAAAATGTCCCTGCACTTGGTATGATAAAGAACCTAGTGGCCATATGTGCTAGCCCAACATGTAATGGGAGCACAATCTCCCTAATGAAATTTTAAACATAGACACTAAAACCATAAATAATTGTATATTTTTTATAAATGTCTTGCTTTGAATAACCCAAATGTTGTATAAGTGTGATAGTAAACATGTTTAAAATTGACCCATTATTAACCATAACACTATAAATGGGATGATGATCAATGTAGGATCATACAAAGAGTGTATATAAATTTGAATCATCGTCAACAATATCTTACTCTAAGAAAGTGATAAGAGGTCTATCTAGCATTATAATATGATATACACCAATGATATTATGTATGGGGTGTGTGTCCTTTATATTAGTATGATAAGATGTTGGTGGTGGATGTGCTTGATATTTATCGTGAACACCTAAAGTGCCTCTGACCTGATTATCTATGTTTTATAAATGGATCCAAAAATATTTTTACTACCTTAAATTGTATTAGTTAAACTTTAAGTGCCTTTTTAGGTGTGCCCACATCAATTATATTGACCTCTATTAGATCCTATACTTAAGTCTCAAACTAATGCATTTGTCTATAGTATGTCTTGGTTCCCTATGATAGTAAAAAAATACATTATAATCATAGTTATTTGGAAGAGGCCTAGTTATATCAACCTCTTTGATGGGAGGGAGAGATATGACATTGCATTTTAATAGATACTATAAAACACATGCCAATGATTTGGGAATATTTTTGAAAAATCTCCATGGATGAGATGATAAATCCAAGCAAGGAGGTGGATCTTAAAATCCATTGACTATGGCCTTTTTATCATTCTTATTCTCACTAGGTTTTACCTTGTATAAAGGCTTCTTAAAAATCTTATTAGTTGAATATGATCCACTTTTGTAATTTAATTTTCCCATAGAGAGAAGATTGAATTCACTTTCTTTCATTATGTGGAATAAATTTTTGAATGTTGGAAACTTCTTGAATAATATATATTCATGTAATTATAGTAGTAAACTTTGTTTGTATATGTCTTGGATTTGTATATCTTCCATGGGGCTAGTCATCTTTGCCAATATAGTTTTGTATCACAAGACATATTATTATATAGGTTCATTGGAGTTTTTATTAAGTTGAGACACTTGAGCTTATTAAACCTTATCATTGATGTTGATTTAAATGTACACTAAAAATATATTTTCTAATGGATTGAATACAATGATGAACTAACTACGAAGATCATAAAACCACTATAAGGCATAGTTCATTAGATTGTAGGGGAACAACTTATTAAGGAGCCAATCATTGGACACATAGTCTAAAAATGATACATGAAAATCCCATATATTATGATTTGGGTCACCCTTACCATCATAAAAAGTAATATTGGGTGCCAAAAATATGGATGGAAAAGGAGATGAAGTTATATGGTATGCTTAAGGTGTATTTAAAAGAACATTAGAATCTAAGGTATGTGATGGCCTAGTATCACCCTGATGAAGATGTCACACCTTAGACTATAGATCATGGATCTCATGCATAAGGTACTATACATATGGATATGAGTAACTATCCATAGGATGTGTTTCCATTATTTAAGTTTTTAAAATTAAAATAGGTTGTTGTACATTCTAAGTTGCCCCCAAAGTAGATGTAACAATATTGGCATCTGGGGGAGTAGAATATTGGCCATTATTTAATTTTTTATTTATTTACATTATGGATTATATAATATATGCATGATCATGGGGTTTTTACCTAAGTATATCTATAAATATATATAAAATCTCATACTTATTGACTATAATATTTTTGTTATTAAGTGTGGGGAGAGTTTCTTGATTCCCATCTTGTGTATCATTTTAATTTTGATTGTATTGTTCATATTCTAATGCATTATCATTTAAGGTCACATAATCAAGGTGTAAAGGATCAATTATTAGGGTTTTAACTCATCCTATGTCTATGGTATAAGCTCAAATGGAAGGAATATAAGTATGTTGAATAGGGTTGCCACTAATCCTATCACTTCTTAAAGGAAGAGATATAACTTTTTGAGATAGTATATAAAAAATAAAATGAAATAATGTTGCTAAAATAGAATGTATAAAATTTTAAAATACTAACACAACTAAGGGAAATATGAAAAATGAGGGTACCTATCATAATAACATCTACTATTAGGGTTAGGTTCACCAAATTATTTAACTTTTTAGGGTTAGTGGAGTTTAAGCCCTAGGTTATTAAAGGGTGTTAGTATAGTAAATAAAGGTATGAAATATACAATAAATATATCCATTTATTTTTTAAATAATTTAATTAATATAATATTTCTAATAATAGTAATAAATGACACAAATCAATACTTATCTAGAAACTATCAGATATGTGAAGGATCTAAATGCTGAAAGTTGGTACAGGGGATGGTTTGAGTGTTTCAAATTGGATCCAAGTGTTAGAAACCATCCTATATAATAGCACCCTATCTTGGATAATAGCATAATAACACTAGTTTCCTCTTTTGGTGTTAATTTCCTTTGTGTAAGAACTGATTTGTACTTATAATACCTTTTTTTTCTGAGTATACCAAGCCTATTTCTATACAAAAAACCATACTTCACTATTTATGACCTATTTGGATTGATTTTTTATGTAAACCCTAGACTTCTATGTGATTAGACATTCTATTGGCATAGTTATTAAATGTGTTATGTTAGTTTGGTAGCATATAAATCCTAAATACCCCACTATGATGATATTTTCATACATACCAATAATCTTAGGAGGGATCAAGACCAATGTAGTTCTCCCCACTGAAGTGTTAGTGCAAGTGTAAGTGAAGCTAGTATGGATGTTGATTTGAATGATTTGAGTGAGGATTGATACTTTAAACTTATGTATTCTAAGATTATAAGGTTTTTAGATGATTTTATTCATAAGTAGTGTAGAATAAATGTTAATAACCATGATTGTGCATAACTTGTTTTAAGCTTGTTTGTGTGTATTTTCATCTAATTTCCATCAAGTGGATAAAGGGTTAAAATTCATGTATTTTTACTGATTTGGTGCTTGTCTATGGATTTTAATAGGTATTGACTGAACATATATTTATTTTTAATTTAAAAGATATCCATTGGGGTTAAAATAGGTAAAAGGACAATAGCACAAAACTAGGACACTAACAGGGTGGGGGTGCCAATGTCCAATTATGGCACTAATGTATAGGTGGAATAACTTGAGGCACTAAGGGCCTATATGCTAAAGGAAGGGTCTTACATTTATTTTTATAAGTCTATGGATTCATGTGACCTACACAAAAGCTAAATAATTTCTAAATAGGCCCTAATATAGGTGTAAGGATAACTAAGCTTGGGATGGGTGGTCTCAAGTAACACTCTTAGCACATAAGTGACACTTTAGATGACTATAATAGAATTGACCTCTAAGGTATTTATAACTTGAAGCAGTGCTTGAATTGTAGACCTAGTAAGATTTAGATTAGCAATTTGAGTAGTCACCAAAGAGGAGGTAGACATATTTTTAGTAGTAATAGGAATTAAAACTAGTATTTGTGTTGAAATAATTTTTAATTCTATGATATATGTAGTAATAGTAGTTTCAAAACGCAAAGGTTTAAACACATAACCCATTCCCCCACTAGATGTATTTTTTTAATGTTTTTAAGGGGAGGGATATTTCAACTATAGTTTTTCAATTTTTTTTCCAAGTATAGTTTTTAGGATCTTCTCAAGATCTTCAAGGTTTTATCTAATAGATCATGAAATAATGAAATTGCTTTCACTTGATCATGGTCTATTTTATCCTTTTCATTTGTTTCATGGTTTTCATTATTAGGTTCTTATTCTCTGATGACCATATTAATATGTTTTTCATTACCAACAAGGGTATCATCATGATCCAAAGTATGATATCCATAATTGGTTGAAGACATCCTAAATTGTGAGATGGGAAGCTCAATGTGCTCAATAGGTACACCTCTCAATCTAGGTATATGCCTAGGTTACATGAAAAATATTGGTAGGAAATGAAAAAGTATAAAAATATGAAACCTTAATTGGCTTAAAACTCTAGGAATAAAAAAAATGCATTCAAATAAATCAGGTTCACCAAATTTTTAACCCTAAATAAGATGTAAGAATCCTAACCTGGTGTTAATATAGTTAAGAATATAGAAATGACAATACACAAGGGTGATAATTAGATATACAACATGACAATTAAATGATCAACTCAAATATAAAAATACACTAAATTTATTATACTGAGTATAGGCTACATATATAAAGTAAAAAAAATCTATACGTGGAAATGAAAAATAAGTACTATACTTAGCTAGTTTTGATGCTAACATAGTGCTATATTTGTAATAGCTATAAATTAGGTTGGAAGGAAAATATAGAATAGTCATTAGATTATAAATATGATGCTTCTAGATATCTAGACATTAATGTCATCTTAGGAAAATTACATTGACACTATTATTTGGGTTTGAGACAAGTGTCTAATATAGAATACGTGCTAGATAAGGATGTAACCACCTAGATGCTTCTATTTTTTTCTTCACCTTTACTTTGGTGAATTCATATCTAGTTCATGGATTGTCACTCATTAATTTTCAAATCCCTATTTCTTCATCTTCATTTTGACCTTGGGGAAAATGGGTTAGTGGGCACATGGTGTCAAACTGACCCTAAAGATCCCTCTCTCAATGAGTGTTGCATACATATCTAATACTCTGAAGAAGGCCTTAGACTGATGTATTTATCCCCTATGTTGGATGGTGTATGAATCATGAAATGTGTGAAAAGTAGGTAAAATAATGACCTAGCTTATAACCTAGAAAATTGGTCTCTTTAGCTACTCCTTCAATACTTTAGACTTGTAGATGTGTTTTACCTATGATTTCTATAGAAACATGGAAGCTTTGTTCAATTGAATGATTTATAAAGTGATTTTGATAATTTTCCTTGGTATCTCTTAGTATTTTTTAGGTGAGGAAATAATGAGGTTTGATATTATATTTATATCAATCCCTTTGGATAAGTAACTCACATTAAATCACATAGCTTGACCATTAGGATACATTTCATTTGTAAATTACATTAATTTAGGGCACTAGACATTTGCATTGGGTCAAGACACTAATGTCAAAACTATTTTCTATCTTTAATTTTATTGTCTAGGGAGTAGGAAAGTAGGTACACAACTATAACTTGTATATATGGAATATAAATGTATTTTAATCATTTTGTGTAAGATAAAAGGCCTATGTCATCAACAAGACTACTTAGACTAAGAGATAGGACAAGGAACATAATATAGATCACATGTGAGAAAAGGTCTAAAACTAAGAGGAATAACCATGGTATAAATTTTTCAAGTGTATAAGACCAATGTGCTATATAATCCATAAATATCATCTAAAGATTAATACTTATGCACTTAATGATGTAGGTCAAGCACAAGTCCAATGTTTATAAATATTTTGAGAGGGATCAATAAAATGCCACAAGATATACCCAAAATAAATGAAGTCCTTTTTATCTTATAAAAAAGATTTTAAAAAAAAAAAATGACCTTTTAATGTGCAATAAGAACCAAATTTTCACATTGTTAACCCTAAAATAGGTGTTTTTGTAGCTATTATTGATATTGTTATTCCATCCAAACATTTAAGATTGGTGGTAACACAATGTTTACAATAGATATATATTCCTATACCTAAACAATTAGTTCATTTAGAACATTTGATAACTATGTATAATACATCGAATACCTTCCCTAATGCACAACTTCTTGGGTAAACTATTAATTTTTTGTAAATTAATGTGTTGTACTTAAAGCAATGTATACCAAAATATAGCTAATCATTGGATTCTTAATATTTATTTTATAAACCATTATCATTTAATTTACCTAATATTTTTAACTCTTAATCTTTCACTATATTAAGGTAAAAGAGATCCATAACAACACCTTATATCTTTTTATGCAATATGATTGGATTATGACTTTAATGACAAATTTCTAACCAAGTTGTTTCCAAGAGGCATAAAATATTATGTCTAATTTTCATTTTATGATCTACAAATTCAATTTATAAAATAACTCAATCCATTTGGAAATTTATTTATTAATCATTTTCCTATTAACATTGATGAAAAAAATTCTTACATGTAAATTGTGAAGCTTAAGCAAGAAACTAATGAGCCTATCAGTGATTATGTACCAAGTTAAAAAACTATGAGTGGTAAAATTAATAATACCTTGGTATATAATGAATTACAAGAAATATTTAAAAATAAATTACTTTCACCTTTTCATGAATCAATACTTTAAATAAATTTAGATCATTATAATATCTTTTTCATATGATAACATAAATAAAAGTTAAGCTTCTTGATTTAAATGATCTCAAATATAAACATGCATCTACTTCAAATTCCAGAATAAATTTTTCAAGCAAACCATCTGACAAAGCCAAAATAATATATACTAAATCATATGCAAAAATTATATTCAATGTCATTACTCTACCTTCTAATAAATTTGTTTTATCAGATGAACTAAGAAGGAAATTATGTGGAGATCTATCTTTCAAAGGACATAAATTTTGATTTTTTAACCTAATTAATATAAAAATGAATACAAAGGAAACAATAATGCATTTATAAATCTCTTCACTAATTAGGGCCAATTCTAATATGTTTGGATATCCATGTGAGATCATCTAAGGGTCTAAAATTGCATTCTAGTATTTTTAGTCATGTTAAAAGTAGTTAAAATCAAAAAAATTATAAATGGATGTGAACTTCGTTTGAAACTAATCTAACATCATGGATTTATTATTTAGGGTATATTTTTTAAATTTTAGCCCCATCCTAACTTGCATGCAAAATTTATTATGAAAATCAAGTTGTTATTTATACTAATGGCAATTAACTCTAAGTAGTCTTTTTGTTTCTATAAAAAAATTGAATGTCAACTCCAATTTAGAGTTTAGGATTATTTAAAAACTATTATGTAATTATTTTATTTATTCAAAGTGAATCAATAAATATTATGGTTTCATAAAATTTTGAGTATTGTGCATATTGATATTTTGCTTTACTAGTCTATGGGATTCATCAAGAAATTTTCTAGATTACCATAATTTCTTTACAAATTATTACAATAGTTAATTTAATGAAATATAATTACTTTTAATCCTCAATTTTTACTTGACATGATAAAATCATAAGGAAAATATTTTGATAAAAATATATATTTTTATTACCATATAAGCAATGGTCATTCTACTAACAAATATTTCAAGTTCAAGCATCTTATTCAAGATCTTATTAAAAATAATGTTATTGAGATAAATACTTATATAGAGGAAAATATGACTCAACATAATGGTAATTTTAAATTTAATATTTTTAGTGAAAAATTCCCTACATGATACTAACAAACATAATTCATTAATACATCATAATTACAATATGTATCTACCTCTTGAATCATATAATCAACCATTTGATGGAATTATTAGTACAATTACTCAAAATATTAAACTATGTATTATGATTACTTTTGATTATGGTGAGATAGTGGATGATAATATTTTCATGTTTTATTTATACAATATTATATTAATTCACCACATATTCATACTGTGTTAGTTGATAATTGGTACAGTGAAAATTAAATATATAATAGAATTTATTAATTCATTTAGATACACACGTAATGATATTAAATAAAATACAAAGAGTGATGCTAAATAGAAAACTACTTTGGGACACATTATGTGTAATATCCCCTTCAAACAAGGAATATAGAAATACAACAATTCTAAACAAAGATACACTTTTTGCCAAAATAATTTCAAATATGAATAAATAAATCACAATATAATCTCTCAATAGCAAATCAAAGATTTTATCACTTGTTCTTCTAGATGATTACACAATTGAGTCTCTGTCATACAAATAAAATAACGTGAAATATTCTGTCTTCAAACCCTAGGCTTTTGCAAATCTGAAGATTGACCCTGAATCTGGAAGTCTCGACCTACTGTGTTGAACACACAGTCACCAGCATCAGTCGATATTTTGCCGATGTCAGTCACTATAGGTCCTTCTCTGCCGATGTCAGTCTTCAGTCGGCCAATGTTGGTCATTTGGGATCTCTGTCTGTCGAGGTCGGTGTCTACGTGGATTTGTACGCACCTTTATGGACTTCGTACGGCCACCAATTAAGCACAACCTACCTATTTTCAACCCCTGATCTGAAAATATATGTCTCTAATACAAAAGATCTCTATCTGTATAATTTATTGAATCAAAAACTAAATAAAGAAATACCTGAAATACTGTGATAACTTTTGTGTGAAGTTATCTCTCAAATCTGTACCTCTGTGATAACTTTTGTATGAAGCTATCTCTCAATTTGGTAATAAATCAACTGATATCTCACAGCCTCTAAATCGCACACAATGAAGAGTTGACGTTCTCCACTGCAATGGAATCCTGGAACCCTTGGCTCAGTCTTCACAGAAGAATTCTTCAAAATCAATAATCAATAATCAATGCATAATCCAAACTCTCTCCCATGAGAAACCCTTATACCCTCCAAAGGTGTGCTTGCTAAAATTAGATTTCCTCAAATTAGAATTTGGGTTTCTTAAATTAGAATTCCTCAAATTAGAACTTGGGTCTTAAAATTAGACCAATTCTTAAATTAGAATTAGGGTCTTAAAATTAGACCAACTAATTAATAATTAATAACTAATTAATATCTAATTTAAAATTAGACCAAATAATTAATTAATTAATAATTAATTAATATCTAATTTAAAATTAGACCAAATAATTAATATTTGATTAAATCAATCAAATATTAATAACTCCCTCAATACATGTTGGATCCTCGAACCATCTAAAGCTAGTGAACCAGGGAGTGATTCTGCACATGATCATGCCATACCAGGGATGGTTTGCTAAGTGCCAAATATCCCTAAATAATAGGAGCTCAAGCAAACATGTCTGAAAGAGCCTGAATGAAAACCAAATGTAGAAATTTTGTGAATCAAAGTCAAGCCAAGCTCCATTATGACCCTCTATCCATCCTATCAGCCTATGAAGGTCGCATAATAGGCTAATCATCAAGTTTGTCAATGTCCATGAAAAAGGGGACATGACAATCCACCCCTCCAAAAATTGCTTGTCCCCAAGCAATCTCGGAACAATGAACCACTTGATCCACCTAGATCCCAAATGTAGTTATGCTCTGTACTACTATCAATCAATGCAAGTTCTTGCAATATCCTCTGTAGTATAACCAAGAGGAATCCACAATCAAACTGGTGAATGCAACTCCACCAATCTCTAAAATCACCGCTGCCCTAGATGTGTCGATACTGTAGGGTGTATAACTTGCAACTACCAATTCCATCTACAAAAGATGGTGCCAATCCATCCCATAATGGATGGTAAGAAACTAGATCCGATCCACACCTATGCAAAATCAAATCATGTAACTCTGGGTCCAAAGAAAAATAATGAGCATATCTCACCGTATAATGCCGGTAGGAACCCCCAAACTCTGCTACTGGCTCACCATCACTGAATTGGGAATTAGCAGATGGCTCTAATCTCTAACTCCAAGTGGCTGTAGGCTAGATAAGACCCTGTAAAATCTACTCAACAAACCTCACCTCAAAATCCCTATCAGGTAGCATAGTAGAAAGCATCACTATAATCTCCCTGCCCAATCTGCTTATATCACTAGTACCTCAGATGAGAACACCATCTGTCACTTTATGTGAGTCCAAACGAACACCTGCACTATCCAAAAAATACTCCATGAATGATTCAGTGTAGTAAAAATTATATGAGGAAGCATCAACATACTCCCCCACACACCACAACTAATTCCTCTGTAAAAATGGCACAGTGAACAGTACCATACTATCATATCTATGAGAAGAATCAATCTAGAGACTCGACTCCACTGGTATCCCAAACTCATTAGGACCAAGTACTCCCAAATCCTAAACATGTGTGTTAGCCCCCACAACGTGTTCCTCAGCTACAACTATAGGAACAAACTCACAATCAACACTCAATGTACTAACCTCTGAGTATACCTCCATACTCTGAATGCAAGCATCAGACTCATCCTCATTGTCTAACACCTGAGTTGAACTCACCTTAAGACAAAGCTCATCCACAACATCCTCAACTACTCCTACTTGTGAAGATAAATCATTACCTGAAGATGTGTTAATGTCTCCCTGTACTGGATCAGCATGTCTGTCAAATTCCTCATTCAAGTTTCTACATGTCATAGGGAAAGTACTATGATCCTTAGGCCTATCAATTAAAATCTTTAACCACATACTGGCTCTAGGTGAGACATTCTTCTCTTTTGTCCAGACATACCATAAATCTTCTGCCAAAAGTTTAGAAATTTTATCCTCCTCCTCAAACAAGATTGTGAACATGATAGAGTGCATTGATGCTAATACATCACTAGAATGAAACTCATCTAAAATATTCCAAAATATTTTAAACATCCTGTGAATGTCACCAATACAACCTACTAACATCATAATGCTTTCAAATCCATACCTTGCAAATGTTTCAAGTAATCTTGCCCTCTTTGAGAAATGAGGGTCTCTAATGTCATCCAACTTTTTGAAGCTTTTTACCATGTCGTGAAGTACCTCTCTCATAATCTGATCATCATAAAAATTAAAGCCAACTATTATCCTCATGATTTCACTAATGCAAGAGAGAGTTGCAAGTCTTACCACCTCATCATGATGTCTCAATAATCGGGGCCTCACCAACGAACCAAATGCTAGAGATAAAGTTGTTTGCATATCATAAGAATTTGATTGATTAACCTTGCCTAAATAAGTTTCTAACTCCTCCAAAGTTTTTAGAATGTCATCTACTTGCTGAAATGGATTATCTAACTTCTTATTTGCAATGTGCATTCTTTCTTCCAAATCTTTGATACCTGTTAAAGCCATACTGATAACCAAACTACCCAACAAGATGGTAAGACATTAGCTCTGATGTGCCCAACAGGATGGCAAGAATTTGGCTCTGATACCACTGTAATATCCCCTTCAAACAAGGAATATAGAAATACAACAGTTCTGAACAAAGATACACTTTTTGCCAAAATAATTTCAAATATGAATAAATAAATCACAATATAATCTCTCAATAGCAAATCAAAGATCTTATCACTTGTTCTTCTAGATGATTACACAATTGAGTCTTTGTCATACAAATAAAATAACATGAAATATTCTATCTTGAAACCCTGGGCTTTTGGAAATCTAGAGATTGACCCTGAATCTGGAAGTCTCGACCTGCTGTGTTGAACACACATTCACCAGCGTCAGTCGATATTCTACTGACGTCGGTCACTGTAGGTCCTTCTCTGCCAACATCGGTCTTCAGTCAGCCGATGTCGGTCACTGGGGATCTCTGTCTGCCGAGGTCGGTGTCTGGATGGATTTGTACAGACCTGTACAGACTTCGTACAGCCGCCAATTAAGCACAACCTACCTATTTTCAACCCCTGATCTGAAAATATATGTCTCTAATACAGAAGATCTCTATCTATATAATTTATTGAATCAAAAACTAAATAAATAAATACCTTAAATACTGTGATAACTTTTGTGTGAAGTTATCTCTCAAATCTATACCTCTATGATAACTTCTATATGAAGCTATCTCTCAATTTGGCAATAAATCAACTAATATCTCACAGCCTCTAAATCGCACACAATGAAGAGTTGACGTTCTCCACTGCAATGGAATCCTGGAACCCTTGGCTCAGTCTTCACAGAAGAATTCTTCAAAATCAATAATCAATGCATAATCCAAACTCTCTCCCATGAGAAACCCTCATACCCTCCAAAGGTGTGCTTGCTAAAATTAGATTTCCTCAAATTAGAACTTGGGTTTCTTAAATTAGAATTCCTCAAATTAGAACTTGGGTCTTAAAATTAGACCAATTCTTAAATTAGAATTAGGGTCTTAAAATTAGACCAACTAATTAATAATTAATAATTAATTAATATCTAATTTAAAATTAGACCAAATAATTAATTAATTAATATCTAGTTTAAAATTAGACCAAATAATTAATATTTGATTAAATCGATCAAATATTAATATCTTCCTCAATACATGTCAGATCCTCGAACCATCTAAAGCTAGTGAACCAGGGAGTGATTCCACACATGATCATGCCATACTAGGGATGGTCTGTTGAGTGCCAAATATCCCTAAATAATAGGAGCTCAAGCAAACATGTCTGAAAGAGCCTGAATGAAAACCAAATGTAGAAATTCTATGAATCAAAGTCAAGCCAATCTCCATTATGACCCTCTATCCATCCTATCAGCCTACGAAGGTCACATAATAGGCTAATCATCAAGTCTGTCAATGTCCACGAAAAAGGGGACATGACATTATGTTTCCTATTCAAGTGGGAATTGCTATATTATATACTCCTTTTCTAGTTATTCCACAAAATGGGGTCTTTGACATGGTATTGGGACACCAATGGTTTTAAAATATCTATGTTGTACATTATATGGTACATAGATTTAAAAATTACATTTATTTAAACTAATTTATAATAATTTCAAGAATCATGTATGAGTTCCCTATGAAATCCATGATACATCCTCCTCCCTATCCACCACCAAATTTAAATGATATATCTATGAGAAAACAAAGAATGATTATAATAATTTCACCTAAGAAAAAAATTTATAGTTAACCAATTTATAAAAAAAGGTTCAATGGGTTCAAAATCAACCAATGAAAAATAAAATCCATGGTGAGTGTATGTGTCTATCACTTTAATGATTCCATTCTTCTCCGTTGGGTGATAGAGCTCAAGATCTAAAAGAAAAGTATGTTAGGTCATTATTGGATAAATAAGTGGATGTAAATAGAGATGAATGAAATCCACATTAAATATTAGGTGCATACCCAAGTATGAATGGATATCAAAACTGAAATTGTTCTCACTATCTCTATAGAGAATGGTGTAAGGAACATAGTGTAGAGGTATGATATTTTGGTGTGAACCATTAAAGCTTTCCTTTTTAAAGCACAACCAAAATTTATCACCAACTTGAAATTAATGAGGTATGCCATGCATTTCATGCTACTCTTTGTACTTCAAATTTTAATGCAAAATATTTTGTTAAACCTATTGATGAAAAATATATGTTGTATAAAATTATACACTTTGTTTACATTCATTTCATATGTGTGTGATTCAATTGTGGATGATTCAAGTAGGATATGTCTATATGTGTTTTTGATTGGAACCCAAAAATTCTTTGTAATGGGCTATGTCCTATAGAAATATGAAAAAAAAATTGTATGCATGTTGGATATATAATAGGTTATAATCTCAAGTGTGAGCATACACATGGTTGTACATTAATATAAGATGAACAAGTGTGTGGTTCATAAATTTCATTTATAAATTCATCTATGTGAAATATTGTTAACTGGTCCAACTATGTACCCATCAAGTTCCAAATTTTTTTCAAAAAATGACTCACAAAGCTTATATCTAAATCAAATTTAATGGATTTTATGAGTTTAAAATGAGCCCATACATGGATAAGGAAATTTTTTGCAGTGCCATATATGTTAATTCCTTTCTTAAAAGAAACCATTATAGTCATCTTTGAAAACTAATACACTATAAAAACCATGGCATCATGTTGGTGATTTGTCATAGGTCCAATTTTGAAATCCATGTATTGGCATAGTACACCTCCTAATGAATCTCTACTAAGGTGCAACATTACAAACATAAATATGTATTATCTTATAAATAAGCTTGTTACATAAATAAAATAGCTGAACTTGTTTATGAGATATGATAGTGGTAAAGACATCAATGAATTCCTTTTTAAAAGAGAAAACTAATATGTAATATAAGAAGTTATGATCATGCATGTCTGGCACTATGACAAGTATGTGAACCAACAAGTAGATAAGGTAATATGTTACTTTGTTATCTTTTTAATTCCTATGTTTTATCATTGTTTGGTCATTTGATCCAAAGTGTTTTTTTTAGTGTGTGTGTTATTTTAGATTAAATTAATATATTGGGCATGGTATATATTATTGAGACATTCTTATAAAAACTAGTTAGTCATGTTTTAATTTATAGGTGTTAGTTATTAATAAATGTTGGTGTGGTTAATAAATTAATAAGTTATCTATTTTATGGGTTGAACTTGTAATTTAGCTAGGTCTTGTAGGAAAACCACTAGTAAAATATTATATAATATTGGATGCATTGTAAAAATAATTAATACAGATATTTTACCTTTGAGAAAGTTTTGGTTTAAATTAGTATTAATTATTCTATTTACCTATACTTTTGTTGTTCCTATTAGTGGTATTAGATCCATGTTTTCAATAGGGTGAATGTGAAGTTAGGTCTCAATCAAGTAAAATCCTATATAGAAGAGAAATGAAAACTTTTAAAATATAGGCATTTTTTTGAAGTCTAGAGTCTCCAAAATTATTTTATATGCCGTGAAAGACTCCAAAATCAGCTTATAAAATTTGAAAGATTGTTTAAACTCAATTGTACAACCTTAAAATTTCAAAAACATATATTATGTTTTTTAATCACATGAATGATATTGTACAATAGTAAACCACATCAAAATTCTTCAAATTCAAATTTGTACACATTTTTTGGTAACCCCAATGCATTTATATGGACCAAAATTCATGTTGTATTAATATTTTGTTGTTGTATGGTATTGAGTGTTGTATAAAAGCATGTAAGAGGATGAACATGGTTCTTACCTCCTAAAATTATTTGGAACGAAATCAAACCTATATGTGAAATTAAAACCTAAATAAATAATCTATTTTTTGTATTTATAGGTCATGGGTCCATAAATAAGCTTTTCATAAATATTTTTACTCTCAAAATTAACTTATTTTTAATACACATTTCTTTTCTTGGATATGTTTTTTTTAGGTTTTTATCTCCACAATCAAAATAGAGGTTGAATTTTAGTTTTCTAAATTTCATGCATCATCCACATGGTTTAGAAAGTTGGTTGAAATAAGTATCTTAGAAAGAGAAGGTCTTGGATTCAAAACTTATAATTCATTATTTTGGGATTAAAAAATATTTTCAAGATCAAAAATATATGGAAAATGTTAAATATATGTTATTAAAACATGCATAGCAGACATGGAAAATGCTAAATATATGTTAATTCAGTATTTTTTAAAATATTAAGAGTAAACGAGGTTCAAGGTTTATAACCCTTTAAGGCTATACTTTTGGCAAAAAATAGTGAAATATTATTTTTATTTTTTAAAAAGAGATTATTTAAAAAATATTATATTTTTTAAAGGAGACACAAGGGTATAATATTGAGTGTAAATAAATACCGATAGGTCTCAGGATCCATGTATTGTAATTAGATGTTAATTAAGGGTAAAATCAAATACCTAGTGATTCACCCAATAATATTTATTTTTATTAAAATTATTTAAATTAATACTTTATTTCAATATATATAATTTTTTAACCAACTCATATAATACTAATTATATTTAGTTACATCACAATCTAACTTTTGATTCATTTTTATCTATCTTAAAATTAATTGAGGTTCTTAAGTGTTTTAATTTTGTACATTTTTAGGTTTTTAACTAGATGTCACATTGAGGTATGAGCCTTAATTATAATATGGGAGGTTAAAAAATATTCCAAATTCTAACAAAGTCTAACTTCTCATTTAATACCTATCATGACTACTATCTTTACCCTATTTTAATGAGTGTGGTGTTTTTGGTTCCATCATAAGTAATTTTTTTCCTTAATGAAGGATCATAGGTGGTGATCTAAAATGTAGACATAAAAAATGAAACACATTTATTCCAAAAGTTTTAATTTTAAATACACCTATTATTTATTTTTTATTGAATATTTATATCTAAAATCATAAGTTTCATCTTCAAGGCTAGGAGAATGACACCTAAAATTTAAAAATAATGGATCATGAATATTAAAAACACATTAATTTTAATTAATATGGAAAGTATTCAATTATATATATATATATATATACCCACACACACACACACACACACACACACACACATATGTATGTATATATATGTGTGTGTGTGTGTGTGTGTGTATATATATATATACATATATATACACATAGATATATATATATATACACACACACACACACACATATATATATATACACATATATATATGTATATATATATACATATATATATATATATGTATGTATATATACATATATATGTGTATACACACACACACACACACACACACACACACACACACACACACACACACACACACACACACACACACACACACACACACACACACACATATTATTATTATTATTTCGATGCTGAAAAACTACTTGAATTTCAAATATGTGATAAGCATGCACTTTCATTGCTTAAGTCCTCTTATTTTTCACAAGTTATTACTCATATTGGGGATATTAAAACTAAATCATGGAAGGGTTTAAAATCATTGAAATACTTATATGATAAATAATGAGAACATAAGGAGAATTATGTCCTTATGAAATTGTTGAATACCAAACTTAACAATGATGAATATGTCTCTAAGTATATTTAAATAATAAAAAAATTGGAGCAATAATATTGTACTATAGGTGGTGAATTTTATTATTAAATTCTCATCTCCATCATTATAATTTGTCTAAGTTCATATTATAAAAATCTTGTAGAAATGTTACAGCTCAATGACAATCTCAATAATGAAAAAATTTATTGCATTTTTAAACTGTTCACTCAACATGAGTGACAGTTGCTAAGAAGAAGAGAAGTAAATCTAAAAATATGTATACTTAAAAAAGTTATGGAAACACTATATAAAAAAATACATGAGGAAACAAAGCATTTTAATAAAGTTTATCATCAAATGTATCCAAATCATTCTTCAAATAATTATCCAAATTCCTCATAATTAACATAAAAATAATCATTCATGATATCAAGGTTATTATTCCTAATATTATTGTTATATGAGTCACAAAAAATGACCAACATACTACAAATGTTATTTTATGTCAATGTTGATGTGTGTTCTTCTAGAAAACAACACTTAAAACATAGAAGGAAGGTAGAGTTACATTATATTTCTCACTATATTGGAGCTTGTTCTAGTTAATCTAGTTAGATTGGATATTATAACAGATAATATAATCAAGACACATCCTACATGGTTGAGGGAGGTGGTTCAGATGGATTTAACTCCATACTTTAAGCATACAAAGTTACACATATCTTTATTGAGCTACTAACTCAAATACTAGGTTATGATATAATAGATATTTTTGTCTTAGAGTTTTTTTATTTTATATCCATTTTTGTTATTAAATTATTTGATATCCTTAATGATGAGTAGATATATTTTTTTTATTAGTACTTTCAACTTCCAAGACTTCTCATCTTTTTCCTGATAAGGGTGTAAATATTATATTATCTTTCAATCAGTCATTATTGATCATACGAGTTGGTAAAATATGAGGTTATCACTATTGGAATTAAGGTTAGATGTGCCATACACAATCCTAGATAGTATTTAGATAGGTTTATCTATGAATCCTTATGTGGATTGACGTAGTTGACAATGCCTTGATCATGTTTATACTATTGTACATGTATATAATGGTCACATGAGATGAACATGTCATCAAGATATTCATCATTCATTCCAAAACTCATGAAGTAGAGTTATTATATGTGAAGAAACATTGGTTGATCAGTACTATGATGTATGGTATGCCAATTTGTAAGTGACGTAGAGACTATTGATGACTTCACAACCATATGCTCTAGATCATCTTATATACCACTTTGGATCAAGGATTCTTTTAGTCAAAAGATCCAAGGTGTTGTTTATTATTATGTGTGTTATTTTTAGTTAAATTAATGTATGGTACATGTTTTTTTATTTATGAGACACTCTCTTAAATGTTAGTAAGTCATTTTTTACATTCTATGTGTTATTTTTTTAATAAATTTTAGTGTGGTTAATAAATTAACAAGTTAGTTTTTTATGGGTTGAACATGTAAGTTATTTGGGTCCCATAGGTAAACCAATCATGAAATATTATATACATTTGGGTGTAATTTAAAAATAATTAAAATATATATTTTACATTTAAGTAAATTTTTTAATAAAGTAATATTATTATTCTTATGTTTAATTGTATTTTCACTAGTCCTATCAATCATGAGATGGAAATGTTAAAAGGATGTAATCCATTTCATGTGGAAAGAATTGCCCATATTGTTTTGAATGTACAATAACTAAATCTATATATTCTCAAAATAAATGATTTTATTCTTACCCAAATTTTAATGCCACCATTGATTGATTGCTTGTATAGTATCATAAAACTCTTTATTGTGGGTGGAGTATAACAAATCCATGTCATATAATGTCTTTTAATGGTATGTGATAATATTTTCATGTTGCATCAGTAATGCATCTAATTCATAGTTATTTTCCTCACTATAAATTTAAAATCACAATATTAGGTATTATAAGAATAGGTGTTGACTAGAGGCATTGCTTAAGAGCATCAAAAGTGCACTAATGTGTAGGTTTTTAGATAAAGGTTTATTTGACATGTATTATTTAAATTAAAGGTCTTTATATGTTTGAGAACATGATAAAAAACCTATGATTGAAGTTTTCAAGTCTAATAAATATATTTAATTGTATCAGATTGTGTGCAGTATGCCAATATTAGATCACCTTAACATTTTATAGGTCTAAATGTAAACAATTGTGGTTTATTATGTATTTCAAGTACTAGATTAACATGAATTAAAATAAATACTTAGATAATTTTACTTACAACTTATTCTTTTATAGAGTTATAAAATGTGTGAAACATGCTCTAGATGCCACTCCCAGGTTTTGTTATGAATGAGGATGTAATACAAGTAGGCAAGTGTGAAGGAGTTGAGAACATGCCAAAGTATGTCATATATTATGTGCACAAATTTTTATGATACATTGGTAAATCCTAAATTAATGATAATATATTTTACAATCCATTTGATGCCTTGAAGGTTGTATTCAAAATATCTTTAATATGAACTAAAACCTAGTGGCAACCTGATTTCAACTTGATCTTGGTGAAGTATTGATCACCTTAGTGTCATCCAAAGAGGTTGATAATGACTGATAATGGATATATATTATTCAAATTGTTTTTTTTAAATTTTATGATAGTCTTATTATAAGTTATATATGTATTAGAACCTAGTGGTAACTTGATTTCCAATTGATCTTGGTGAAATATTGAGCACCTTGGAGTTAACTGAGGAGATTAGAAATGTGTGATAATGGATATTGATTATTTATAAATATTTTTTGGAGTAAATGATAGTATATTTATAGGTTCTAACTCCCATATTTATTGTGCACTAGGACTATTATACTCCTATAAATCCCTAATTTTTCCTTGATCAAGGAGCTATTGTATTTAATGCTAGACATCACCATTCTCCAAAATTGATCTATAATACATAGGGATATTTTTAAGATGGGATGTATGAACCAAATTTATGTGATGTTTTATTTTTTAGTGTGTTTGGATGACTTTTAGTTATGTTAATACTTCACCATACTACTTAAGTACTTTGTTGATTTTATGATATTATGGTATTGTTTGTGTAGTGTGCATTACCAGTACTTTCTTGATATAATTCATATCATGAATACCTTAAATTTTTACATGTGTGAGACCAGTTTGAATAATTAGCTATAAGATACAAATGTGACTTGATCATAGGTGATTACTCAAAGAGGTTAAATCACTAATATTGTATTTTATTTAAATAGTCCATTGCTGCAATTTTACCTAATATATAACATTGCAATCAAACAAGTGGATTCTTCCCAATAATATGTCATAAAAATTAAGATGTGAAATGTTTTAAGATACATTATCTTCCATTATATTGGGTTTATACTACAAGGCACACTATTATTTAATATATATGTATTTTCCTCATTAGAGATAACCAAGGGAGTATGGGCATAGTTGTGTTTGAAAATATGTTATTTTCACCTCCTTTGTAAATGATGACATAGAAAAATTTTCCTTTAAACTTAATTTTTTTTGTAATATACACTCATGATCTTCTAAAACATATGGTAGAATGGCACTAGTGATTATGTAGGAAATATATTAATCAGTGTCATCTCTAATTTTAAGATATGATGTACATTTTTTAAGTAGAGATTACTAGGCACAACACTCAGAATCATCATGGGTGTTAGGCATGTTGGTGACAATAATTAATACCTAATTTCATATTTCTTTTGTCTAACTTATAATATTCAAGATAATTTTAGTATTTTAT
The DNA here is from genome assembly GCA_037957365.1 of Torreya grandis. Classification (NCBI taxonomy): domain Eukaryota; kingdom Viridiplantae; phylum Streptophyta; class Pinopsida; order Cupressales; family Taxaceae; genus Torreya; species Torreya grandis. The sequence goes on from JARHVA010004813.1 coordinate 1,306,362, forward strand.
AGTATCCTTAGGCTACTCTCCTTTGAGATATGTTTTTTACTTATAAGAATCAAGTTGAGATGGTGTGTTATGCACTATTAGCTCTTATGTAGACTATTGGATGAAGAGGTGACACACTACTTCATCCTTTAATTTCCATTTGTCTTGGTGGTCTTCTAATAATATTTCCTTAGAGACTAATAATTAAATAACAACTCCATGTTTTCATGGATATAAGTTTAAAGTTTGATAATGAACTTTATCACCTCATGTGGTTTATTAAGTTCTCATGTAGATGCACATTATACTTATAAAACTAAAAGGTGTAGTCTTACACATGCTTACTACACTAACACAACTATTCAAACTTGATGAATTAATCATCTAAGTTCTTAATAGTATAGTCCTCCTCCTTTAGTGCATCAATGAAATTATTATAAAACTAAATTTAGATGTAGTCTTGAGTGTGTTACACACATAGAGTCTCCCACCATTACGATACCAATAATGGACATAATCAACAAGGAAAAGGTTATATTATTAGTATTGGTGAATTTATTGACTAATAAGTATGCCTTGAGTTTTTAAACGTAACCATCCAATGTTGTGATATTGAGATTACCTTTGAACATTGGAATGTCAATATTGGCTTAGATTTTAAGGTGAACATGCTTATAAAACCATTGGTGAATTTGTTGTGGAGAGGATGATATCAAATTTGGGTTGAGATTAGACATTAAATCACATAATTTATGAAATATATTGATGCACTATTCTTTTAAGGAACACACAATAATATTTTGGATATCTAGGGCTGCATTAAGCTACTTTTGGGCATCAACCATATTTATCCTTCTATAGTATTCTTTTGGATAGGTTGAAATAGAACCAATTGATAATCCTTATTTTTACCACTACACTTTTATTTTTAGGCATTAGAAATATCTATTCTCTAATATTAATGATCCACATGGAAACTCTTATGAACACTTGTGTGGTTCACCAATCCACACTTAAATATAAATAATGGGTGGTAGGATACACAAAAAAATATTTACTAGACAAATGTATCTAAAAACATTTGAGATAAGTAGAAGACTATCTTGTAAAAATGAAAAAAATATTTAATATATAGAATAGGGTAAATTATATATGTGTATAATGAATTACTAATACTAATATGCAAGTTATTATATTGAAATTGGAATGATTCCTGGTTGATTTCCTACACTATTGTGAAATAAAATGGATGGAAAATTTGTTCGAGTGTTGGATTAAATGTAAAAAATAATAATTTATGGTCTAGATGTTTGAACTCTTAGCTCCATGGATACATATATATTACATCAAATATTTATACTAATTACTACACACACATGATTAAAATATGAAGGTTACAACCAAAAATATTTTTGAAAGAGCATTTACAAGTTTAGATTACAATCCAAAATGTGGCATTTTGTTACACACACATACAATTAAAATATCAAGGTTACAACCAACAATATTTGTTGAAATAGCATTTACAAGTTTATATTACAATCCAACATGTAACATGTTGTGAATATTATGTTACATGGTGTTAGCATGGATATTTCCATATAACATATTATGTGGTAGTAAAGTGTTGATGAGAAAACATTAATTTTTCATGGCCCTTCATAGATACATAGAGATATTTGGCATGAAAATAATAAACACAAGATTTTTAATGTGTCTCAAGGATGTGAGGTGATGATAAAATTCATTAAAGTTTCTAATGATGCTGGTGATGCATAAAGTTATAAACAATATAAAAATTATGCACAAAATTTAGCATAAGGTTGCAAAATTTATGAGAATTATTATTATATATATGTGTTGTAGAGTGATTCTATATAACTAAAAATATTGTGAGGGTTATAAATAAAGAGTTTGTTATGCATGGTACTACATATAATAGTCCATCAATTTAATGTATCACTTTGAAAATATTTTAATGTGTTGTGTGAGTTATGGTGTAAGTGAAATATATGCAGAAGGATAAAATGCATTACATAATTAATGTGCATGGCTATGAATTTGTATACTTTTCATAATACTCCATAAATGTCAATATCCTATGTCTACATGAGGAGAGAGTAATATTGCACAACTACAACTAGGTATGAGCTAGGTTACACATAGATCAAATCCCCTATATTAATTCTTATGAGAGTCTTGTTTTTTTGTGTGAAGGTTTTCAAGATAACATAATATTAGTGTTTGTGTAAGATAAATGGTGGAGGATCATTGGATTCCATATAATAATAATTTGTAAAAAAAATATGATAATAAATACACTAATAAGAGAGGTGGATCCACTAGTTTTTTTAGTTAGTGGGAATGGCCTTCGAGGAAACATAGTAGCTACACCATTAATTAGCATAGGAAAAACAACTAGTTGATGTGTAATTTATAATATTAGGAGAAGTGTTCAAGTAAAATAACAAATTATTGAGACAAAAATATATTATGAAATGTTGATGAATCTACCCAAGTAACATAGGACTAAGGATGTAGAGGGTCATATCACTAAGTGTGAAATTTTATAGTATGTAAAGGGAGTGAAAAGTATAGAGAGTAAATAAATTTAAATTTACAATACATTGATGGATCATGCACAGTAAAATAAGTTTGATATAGATCAAACTATGGTGGATTTCAATTATCTCAATACTACATTCTTTAGGGAGTTACACATTTTTAAATTTTGGTAATAGATTATTTATTCTATGAAGAGATTCAACAATGAGCTTTTGATACTGTGTGAAAGTATCATGCACATTTTAAGACATTGTCAATTTGTCTTAAGATATTCATCCTTTTTTTCATACACAGTGGTTTTTAGGTGGATTATCACCATCATTTTGAATATATCTAATCATGAAATATTTTTTTGATGCATGGGAATAATTGGATAACACACATCATATATAATTTTTGAATAACTTTTATATTGTATTAGTTCCCTTTTTAGAGGCTCAAATATTAAATATAGATATAAAGTTCTAGACTTTTTTGGTTAAAAATGCACAAGATTCAGAATAACTTTGGTGCATATAATTTGAGACTACATGACATATAAAGAACAACTACATGTGTAGTAGATTGAAAGTTTATATTATGTGTTTTGAATTATGTAAAGAGGGAAATGAGATGATAAGTTATGTGGTAGTTTACAATTCCAATAAATTTAAAGTAATGTTTTGAAATATATATGACATAGATACTCGTGACATATTAAACTATTAGGTCATTGATGAGATTTATATTACATAAAAAATAGGCTTTGGTTATATATATATATATATATATATATATATATATATATATATATAATATCACATAGATCCAACAATATCAATATGGGAGGGGTTATGTTGGAACAAATTTTGGAATGTGAGGAAAAAAAAAAGAGGAATTAGGTTCCATGAAAATTATTTCATGTGAGGAGCATCATATCATTATCAAATAGAATGTTTTAAATCCATTACTTTTCCTCACTACAGTCAGGGTCAAAAATTTTAATATTTCTTGGATATTTGACATAAATTCCTATAGAAGGACATGGGGGCAAAAGGTGTCAAAAAGATCCAAGTTATAAACTAAAGTGGGAGGTGGAAAGTCAAAGAATCTACA